>NDXB01014097.1:63186-99576 GCA_002631895.1 Agapornis roseicollis
TTTTTTTTTTTCCCTTCGTAATGTCTTGAGAAAATTGATAAATTATCAAATAGCTTTTTAATTTTTCAAAGTAGAATATCTAATAACATGAAATTGATTTGTGAGAAATTCCCCTGTACCTTACTTGTTCTACATCTTTTCAGCTAGAACAGGTCAGAGGGTAATAAAAGATTGGGTTTTGTCCATCTGCTCTTTCAAAACTAGATCTGCTCTTACAATCTGCAGGAGTGGATGAGACTTAAGCTCACTGAAAGAATTATTCTTGGTTTTTTGCTATTAACAGGCCAACCTCTGATAACAGGCGCCACAACATGCGGGAGAGGGTGCCTTCTACCAACGAGAAGGGGAGCCTGTCCATGGAATCCACCAAGGAGACGCGGTACTGTGCTGTCTGCAACGACTATGCTTCAGGCTACCATTATGGGGTCTGGTCTTGTGAGGGCTGCAAAGCTTTTTTCAAAAGAAGTATACAAGGTAATAAACTGTTCAACTGAATCACCTTTACTCTTGGGGAAAATGTGGAGTTACCTGAGATTGCAGCCTGAGCCAACGACAATGACATTTAGTGGGTTTTTTGTAGCAGTTACTGTGCTTTCCTATGTATTTTTAGCTCTGTATTAGGTGAATGCTTCTAGCAGGTATATAATACATTATTACTTAGTCTAGGATTCATGAGGGAAAAGAGAGATTCTCTGTGTTCTATTTGGGTTAGGTATGCCTGGCCATGGAGGCAATGAGAAATTTAATTTTAAACTCTGTATTAGACCAAGAAGACCACTCTTTCAGGTTATGTCTGTCTCTTTTCTGAGATTAATTTCTAATCCAAAACAATTTCTCTTTCTGAGAATTGCCTCTCAGGTGAAGGTTAATTCATGTTGATTGATTTATAAATCTTAATTTATTTCTCCATTAGCAGGACAGTTCAATCTAAATCTCTACTCCTTGAAGATATGAGATGTCTTTTGAGAACCAATATTGAAAAAATAATGCTTCCCTGATGAAACAGTATCTGTATCTGTCAGCAAAGCAGGGATTTGAACTATACACAAAGTGGTTTAGTTCACATTGTTGTTATGGCTAAAAGTATACTGTGCAAGGTGTTCGGTGGAGTAAAGGTCATCTAACAGAAACAGTGTTAATTACCATGAGAGAGATAATTCTTGATTTAAATGCCTGTTGCTCTGTGGCATTAATACTTTTTAGCTTTGTTCAACACTTCGTAAATTGAGCAAGAAGTAAATATGATTCTGCTGAAAATATGGGCATTGTTCAGTATCTAAGTCTTATTTTGGAGAATAAAATAAAACAGGTTTCTTCCTTTCCGAACAGAAAACTGGTAAAGTGTATGCTTTTGTTAGGTTTCTGTAAGGTTTTTTTTAAATCTCTAGGTGATATGTGGGCACAAAGATTCCTGTTTTCTTTTTTGAAGTGAACATAGTGAGGAACAGTTTTTACCTCTTAGCAGGTGTTATTATTGCCTATTTTGTTGCATGACTACAACTGAAGTGACTTAAATAACTTCCAGCATTCAACTCAGACCATTCCCCACCTTAAAAAAAAAATAAGTGAAAGATTGGCTGTGGTGTAGACATGAATGAAATAATTTCCATGTCAGTGATTAGCTAACAGTTACTTATATTTCTGCTTTTTCAAGCTCATTAAAATGATTTTAGAACAGAGAGTGGTTGCTGCCAGAGGTCAATAATAAGCAACACTGAAATAAGAAAGTGTGATATGCTTTTGTCTTAACATCAGAATGATTTACTTACACTTGTGAGATGGGTAGAACAGCTCCCTTATGGAATGTTTTTCATTATTTTTCATTTTAACTTACCCTGACTAAATCAGAGTTATTTTAGAATTTTAAAATTCTGTCCCTGTACTTGAACTGAACTAAGTCAGCAACAAAGTGAAATTTGAAATATTCATAAGAAAAATAAGAGTTATCAAGTAGTTGTACAGCACAGATCTTCAGCTTCTGGCCATTATGAAAGAAGAAATTAATCTGACCTTTTAATTGAATTCCACACTTTTGCTGCTAGCACTTAGATGGTTTTGCCCTAGTCTTCATGTGGGCAAATGTTGTGGTCCTCACAATGTTGTCTATTTGTGTTACAGTACATGCTAATTAGTAAATTTAATTCTTGCTATAATCGTAAGTTTGAAATAATTTTGAAGTAGGTAAGCTTTAAAAATATAGATCTTGAATTTTCAGTATCCCATAAAATGACTTTCTTGATCTTTAAGTAACGTTTGCTCTAATTTAAGAACATTGGGTTTTGTGCTGTCCCTTGTGGGCATGAAGAAGGCTTATTACAACAACCTTTTACATAGTTGAAGGCTGTTATCATATCTTTCCTCAGTCTTCTCTTTTTTAGACTAAACAAACACACTTCTTTTCAGACTTCTGATCTTGTATATTAAACTCCTCTATGCTTTCCTCAGTTGATCCACCTCTTTTGTGGTTAACAGCTATCATAAAAAAATTACGTCCACTAATATCAAGAAAGTAATTCAAGAATGTGAATATTTATGAGAGAAATGTGGTCACTTGATCACGGATGGTATGAAAAGTCCTCTAAAGGACTTTTGAAGTCATTGGTATACAGTCTTGATGAGTTAAGGGAGTTTCTGAGTTTCCCGCTGTATCTGGAAGCAGTTTCTACCTCAGCAGTTACATGTTCTTGTTGGACATGTGCCCAATTTATGAAAATGACAGTATTTTTAGGTTGAAAATATAGGAGAGCACATCTCATTTGCCTTGTAGACAGTTAAAATCTTAAATAGGTTGTGATCAGATATCTAGGAACAAATACTACTACTGTGTAGATGTACATATAGAATATGTGAACTAAATGTTATTATATCTGCATTGTATTTATGATAAGCATTCCTAAAAAAGGGTAAAAAAAATTCATGTGAATCACATGATTAAACTGCACTGAGATGCACAGGACTTGCTTATATAAACAAAAGTAACACAGAATGCTTTCAGCAAGGTTTTTTGTTCCTCTTCATAATGTGACCTTCTTTGAATGCAAGCTAACCCCACTTTCATGCTTTGCTGTCCTGTATTTTACAATACATAGATAGCATGAGGTAATTGGTCATTGTTATACTTCTCATCAGAGATTTTAAAGGAGGATTGCTATAATGAAGTTTGATGCTCTTAACTGACTGTAGTCAAACATTCTATATGGTCCTTAATAGAACCACAGGGAAAAGTGAGTACAGATATGAGCAATGAACAAGCTGTAGGGAGTAATCCATTTCCTTCCTATGTACTTGTTATTGTCAGTGAAGGTATCTCTGCTTACTTGCATAAGTATATACTTAAATTCTGGGAAAACTCACATCAACATTGGACCTTACCTAATGTGGAGATGAGTAGCCTCATTTTCATCTAGGGGGGCTGGAATGGTTCTGGAAATATTTTGTGAGTTTTAAGTGCTTTTCTTAAATGTTTTCTTAAATGTTTTTCTTTGCTGTTAAACAGTTAAAGCTTAAAAGGCAACCTGGATCAGTAACTATCTTTCAACACGTGTAACTGCTCAATTTAGTTTAAGCAATAGATGGTTGACGGAAAAGATCAACTGCTTCCTGAAGTTGCCTGTGTCCGTCTGTTTTGTTAGTTTATGTCCCAGAAGTGATTTGGGACCTTGTTTTGAGAAAACTCTGTGCAGACTGATATTAGCATATAACGTTTCACGGGAGAAAAAAAAAATCATGACACCAGGAACACTGTGTTGCTTGGTGATAGAAGGGTGCTTTATTCTTTGTGCATCACATGTAGCCTTCAGGAGTGTACCTGGTCTACTGACTTGAATCTAGAAGTGCAACAAGCAATCACATCACAGCACACTGTAGTTCTGAACTAAAGTATTTATGGATTTTAAGATCAAGTAGGTCCGTTAGGTCATCAGGGCTGGTCTTCTTTCAGTATAAGCTTTGTATGCTATCCGTGTACAAAACCCACTAGCTTCTTGAAGGTAAATGTTTTAGAGGATGTCCTGCCTTTATCTGTGGGCTCAAAAGTTTTCTTACAATGGTTGCTTATTCTAATGATTTGTTGTTGCATCTGCTAAAAAATTACATTTATAATTTGAAGTATGTTGTCTTTTACATAGTGCCAACGATCTAGTCTAGCAAGTCTCTCTTGTGGGAAGTTCTTGTAAGTTAATTTGTTACAATCACATCATCTTGGTACCCTAAGTGAACTAAAATGTTTCTATCACATCCTGCTGTATATCTTTCTATCTTCTGAATCCTTTATTTTTGCACATTTTCTGATCCCCCCCACACCCGTAATAGACTCTTAACAATTTGGATGTAAGGGTTGGATGAAGTGTTTCAATACCAGCCTTAAAAGTGCCATTTACAAATTAAAAATCCCCTTGTGACTCACACATTCTTCCTCCCTGCTTCCAGTTCTCTTGTTTCTTGGATAGGCACCAAAGGGTACAGGACAGGCAGGAATTACTCATACTCTCTCTGACAAGCACCCAACAAATGCCTGCATATGTGGAGCTAAGAACCCCCAGTGGGATCACAAGGGATTCAGAACAAATGAGTAGTAATGCTTTACACTGGAGGGTACCTTGATCTCAGAATTGCTGAAGTATTTACAGATCCCTAGTTCTACTTCCCTGCCTCCTTCATATGCCCTTCTGATGTTTTTCAGGTGTACCTTCTCTGCCTTTTCTCACAGCTGTATGCTCAACAAAAACCTGGTATATTTCACAAGTATTCAGTTAAGAATTACTGCATGATGGGAGGCAGTACCAGTCCAAGAAGAACACATTGGCATATGGGAATGGATGAATAGGCATACTGAAGGATTCCAGAGGCCTGCCATTAATGTGTTGATCACAGAGATATAGCAGTCTCCAAAGTGCAGGAATCCCTGAAGCAGGGAATTATTTTAGTTTTGTAGCTTGAACATGGACTTTATTTAACAGCTATGCCTTTGTCTGATCATCAAGTTGGAGAGTTTTGGCAGTAGACTTTGAGTGTTATTGTTTCAACTTCACAATGATAGAGCTGTACTTTGTCAAAAGCATGCTGTTCAAATTTAACGCTGGCAGTAGTGGTAATATATATGTATTTTCATCTGATTTAGAGAGACTTTAATGCCTAACAAGTGGGTGTTTAGGTAATGCGGCAGTGCAGCAATTCCATATGGTCAATTTAGGAGGTTTCTGAGATCTTCCCTTTAACTTTCTATTACTATCTTCTGCTTTCAAGATATTTTTGTAATCTCTTTGATAACAGCTGCAAATACTGCACAGATCCTGCAGCCAAGAAAACAGAAACTCCCTAATAAAACTGCTTGTACACTGATTCTATGAGTTGTCAGCAGAAAGATCAAAATTACAAAACATGAACTCAAGTGAGATTAACAGGGGACATCACAGCCAATAAACATGGTGGTGCAAACCAGTATCTAGTCTCAGTGTGGAAAACACACAGTTCCAGTTTGAAAAGTTAGATGACTGTAGGAAGTTCAAAGGCTAGAAAATCTGTGTGGAAAGTCCACCAGGGTTTTGTCATAATTGAGCTGCTCTAACAGCCTGTGTTCAGACAGGTTCTACTGAAACTTCTTTTGGTTTATTTTTGTGGTTTAGTAGTTTTTATCTAGAGTTCTTTGAATTAAACACATGCCCTGATCTTTGTTCCCTAATGTGTATATTTTAATGTCAGTACTCTAACTGCTGGTCATCTTGTTTCAGAAACTTGGGTGCTATTGAAAGGCAAGAGTCAATATCTCTTTTTCCTAGTAAAGCAATTTTGAATGTGGTACTTTTCCAGAGAATTTTAAGTACTGTGTTCAGCATGGATGTGACAGTGACTTAAGATGTTAGCATCCAAGATACTGTTTTATTTTTCACAGTCTAAGCAATTTCAGGCTAAACAAACTTAGGGCTGCAGTGGGCCTTCAGCTGTAGTCCATCTTTCTGTCCTGTGATAGCATTAACTGTTGCCTATTCCTTACTTATGTTTATTGAACTACATCTTAAAAACCAGTAGCCTGATCCAATGTTTTCTTTTCCTTATCCTTGAAGGCTACTATGAAATCTGAATCTTCCTTCCTGTAGGTTAAGCTCATCACTTATTTTCCTGTCTATCATGGCAGAGAAAACAAATTGTTCTCTTCCCGTCTGCAACAGCCTTTAAAGCATGTAAGACTGATATCATACTTTAAAAAATGAATTATTCTGGCTTACCTAACCTGAAGAAACACAGTTTATTCAATCTTTTTCTGTAAGCTTTGTTTTCTAGAGTTGTAATCTTCTAGTTGCTGTACTTTGGAGATTTGATACTTTGTCCTGGTTTTGGTTTTGTTTTATCTTGATTTACTTCTATATGCTGTTTTATAAGTATTGAACAGAGCAATAGTATTACCATACAAGCCCAGTCAGTGGTAGTTGTTTGCATCTATTGCGCTGTAATGTTTGCCTTATTTACAAAACCATGACACTGTTCACCCATGATGCAAAGTAACCATAAGCATACTTTTCTAGAGAAGAACTCACTTCTTTCCCATGTTGCTTTGTGCATCTTATTATTCCAGTTTTAATGAAGTGATTTATACTGGGCTTTTGCCAAATAATTTAGAATTCTTATCCTGTAGAGTTCTGCTATATATTTCAGATTTATTTCTCACTGACTATCAGAGTAGTCTGGTCTTTTCTCTGTTCTTCTAACTCATATAAATGTCATCTACAATTTAATAATATTTAATAAAATAAATACTCCAGTCCATTGCTCATCAATGAGGAAAATACTGTATGGGGCTGGATCCAGGACAGACACAATGGAGCCTCATTCAATATCAGCTTCCATGGTAAGAGTGAACTCTGATAGCTCTTTCTGAGACTGGTTTTCTGAAATCATCTAAACTATATATTCCTAGCTGACATATGAAATGTCACCCCAAGCAATGCTGAAAACCTCTCTCAAGTTGGGCAACACACTTTACTGGAAGGCAAAGAATAAGCACTGATTGTTACTTGGCACTGATTGTTACTTGGAGCTGATTGTTGGCGCCAGCCACTGTGCAGCACTCATGGTTGCTCACACTTCCTATGGCCATTTAAATCTCTCATGCTTGCCCCTCTCGATGCCTGAGCAATGTCAGCCTCTCTTGGAGAGCTGCCGGCTCCTGGCAGGGCTTTAGGCCTCGCTGCTGTCTCTGCTATCATGCCTCAATGACTGGGTATCACTTCATAGCACCTCATCACCAGATCAACCAGCAAAAAACCTCTGAAAATGGTATTTTGTATTGCAAGTATTTAATGTGTATTTCATTTGGAAACTTGTGATATTCCCAGCTTGTGATATTCTGAGCCCAACAACTTATTATAAATTACAAGCGAACATGTTTGTCTGTCCAGAAGGAAAGTACTTAACTGTTCCACTTGGTTTTAGAAAATGTAAAGGGAAATAAATACGTGTCTATAACCTCATTTAGCTCAGGTGAGTATATTGATTTAAACTGCCTCTGTAAGTTGCACTCCCACAAACTTCCAGAATTTTTGTGGGTTAAGTTGTCCTTTACAGTTGCATTTGAAAGGCGGAAATCAAACTAGCAAGAGCTGTGTAAGATTGCTAAAGTGATAAATGTACTAGAAGTGCATGAAGTGATCTTTGACATGATTTATTTCTAAAAGGAGACTATTAGCAAAATACACTGAAGTATGTGTACTAGTTCAGAGTAATTGTAAAAGAAGTAGCATGGCAATTAATTGCTGGTAACACTTAACAGCTTAGCAACAGATGTAGTAAATATCTTGTCTGAATCCTTCAAATAAGATTATGTATTTTTCTCAAATACTTTAATTTAGTCAGAAATTGTTGAAATAGTTGGACTGCCTTTGTTACAAATAAGTTACTCCCTGCTCTAAAATGTGATAGGAAATATTCAGGAAAACAGACTAAGGTATCTTTTTTGACCTATCTGATTTTAAAATGGATGAACCTTATATAAAGTGTGGATCATGTTAGGGTATAAATGAGCAAGCCAGGGAGCATAGATTTACATCACTAAATGAAAGAAGAGAATAAATAGATTTTTCATTGTCTGAAAAGGTTTTGCATAGGCAGAAAGGAAGCTTTTTGTCAAAATACTGATATTAAAGGTCAGTATATAAATTTAACAAACCGTGAGGTGATTGTACTGCAGTTTCAGTTTCACAGATGTCAATGCAGAAAACTCACTGGGCTTAGAAATGCCCATGTCCACTCCACGCTCTGTGCAGTGAGAATCCTGTACCCTCCATTCCCCTTTCAATAAAATACAGATACCAGCACTTCCTTTACAAGGATACTGTGTGGATATATTGTGGCTTCTTGCAAGATTTATGATACCAAGAAATACTCTGGTACCAAAGATCTACATATAAAATAAGACTAGCTAAATTTATTCAGTAGGTCTCATCACAATCCAAAACCTGAAATTATACCTGGAAGAAAAATAAAGTTATCTTAATTTTCTTGTTGCTCACAATTGATTGAATTTTAAGTGCACAAGAGTAATTTGCAATATTTTAAACTTTCTGGTTTCTTTATATTAGTTGTACAAGTTTTCAGTAATAAAATTCCACCCATTCCCATTTTAGCTCACATAAACTAGGAAGCTAAAAATACAAGAGATTTCATTCAAAGTCTATGGGAATAAGGTAGCCACGACTTGCCTATGACTCTCCAGAAATGCTTTTGTCTCTGGAGGGATCATATTAAAATGATTGTAAGTAATATATTGTGGGAGTTTTTTCCTTTAACACAGCTCTTGGTTTAATCATGTGCCAAGGATTTAAAACAATTGTGATTTATCAGATTGGGAAACAGAAACTGGATGTCACACTCCTTGCCAGATTTTGTAGAGACTGGGATCTAGATTGGCATCATTCTTTTATTTGTCATGAGGAAAAAATATGCTTCCTATTTTGCTACCTTGTCTTAAATTAAAAAAGACAGGAATGGAGTTGAGGTAGAGCATGATACGATAATCCTGAAATAGCAGATGAAAACCTAATTGAAATTTTAGGACTAAGGTCAGTAATTAAACCTTTGAAATTATTTGCTGGAGGAGAAAACAATTTTATATTTGTAAACTTAAATAGTGTTTTACTTTCTATATATAATTCTTTCTGGATGTATATGTTCATGTATTACTGAACTGGTGAGATGGCAGCAATGCCCATTCTCATTCTTCTGTCTTCATTTTTCCTGTTAGCTGAAACAGTATATGAAAAGGTTTAAGGAAAGGGCGTTATCATAATAATTTGGCTTGAATCAATTGCTCATGTGAACAGTACCATAGATATATGGAGTCAAGAAGATTACACTAGAAGCTGAACCCTCAGTGTGGGAGCTACATGACACAGCTCAAGGGCATAATACAGGGTATATAAATTTTAACCTTTCCTTCTTTCTCATTCTCCAGTGGTTGTATGATCTTTATTTCTGAAGTACGTGTAGAATGAGGACTTGCTTACTGCATGCAAATGAAGTGCATTTTACAATCCTCTGGGCCCTTTTCCTTACTGTTACATGTAGCAATGTCTTCATAGTTTTAAACCAGAAAATTATTAATCTTTTCAGCAGTGCTGGGTAGTTGCTAAGAAAGCCAGAGTTCCAAATCCAAAGACCTTGTGTGAGGGTAATTAGGCTGTGAATTTGAGCATCTGTGCTTATAAGGGGCTTAGACACAGCCTTCTATTCGACCATGAAACCTGTTAGGAAAATTGAGATTTTAGAATCAATAGGTGCAGTTTCACTGGGGCACTTGAACTTTAAATTCAATATTTGATCATATTGGGTTGGCATATGCAATGCCCAGATGCTTTTTTTTTTTTTTTTTTTTTTTGCTTTTGAGGCTTTTTTTTTCAAGTTTTTTTTTTTTTTTTTCATTTTGCTGTTGAGGCTCTTCTTTCCAAGGTTTTGTTCTTTGTCTGCAGTCTTTCCACTCATCATTTGCTTGGCATCTTAAGGTGTGGATAAAGTCTATACTCATGGGTAATGGCTAATGTGGAAGATGCCTTAAACAGATAGATGAAGAATAGTTAGAGAAATTTGTGTGGCATGAGGATTGAAAATAAAGGAATAATTAAAGGAAAAGCATGTATTAGTATAAGAATGATAATTATTACCGGCTTCGAAAAGTAGAGTAAGTCAATTCACCTTCATCAGTATGTGTCATGCACAATTTACCTGACAAAAATGTTCCATTACTGGCTTTGTAGAATTGCTATTAAGGATTCTTAAGCTGCCATGCCGACCTGTTGGTTTCTTCTGTTCATGTTTTTTGAACAACTTTTGTACTGTTGAAACTGATCATTTCCTCGTGCTAATCTCAATGGTACTGGAATATGTTTACACATTTAAGAAAAAAATATTTCTGTTTTATGTTTATTGCTGTTGATATACTAATATGACCCCAATTTTCATCCTTGTTTGTCAAGGACAAATGAACTCATCTTTTGAAAGTTGCAATTTAGTGAAACACTCAAGTACGTACTTAATTTTAACCATGTATACTGTGCTGCTACTACTTGCTAAAAGTACATAGATGCTTAAATGTTCTGCTGGATGTGGTAACACTTAACTTTAAAGAAATATGGAATATTTTGCTGGCTGAAGCCCTCACAGATAAATCATCTGCCTACTATGATTGAAATATATGCTGCTGTTGCATATACCACGGCTAGTCTGAGAACCCTTAGATAGCAATGAGTCTCTGACCATAAATATTAGCTACATGACTCATGGTGACAAAAGTCAGACTGCATGTGCAGTAAGAAACAGTACTGATTATGACAGACTGGGTTAGAATAAATTCAGAATGATCCCAATATCAACCATTATCTTTTTGTTGACACTTTGCTTTCTCATCCTTCCCCCTCCACTGTTGGTTGTTATCATACAGATTGTCACATCTAAAACTAGTGCTTTGAGAAAAGAGCCAGATCTTCATACCCTTAGCATATAATAAAGTGTTATAAAAATACTTAATGTTAGTTTTACTGTTTTAAAATATAAGATGTGTGACAGATCATAAGAAAAAGACCACCCCTCCTTGGGCTCCTCCATTAGCTCCATTTAACTGTTCCTTTTATAACTCATGGCAATGTAAGTCATACAAATGGGGGAGGTTAAAATTAGGAGCTTTACTCTATTGAAGTCACTACCTTTAATTTTGTGCAGGTTATACAATAATTTATTTAAAAAAAAAAACCAAAACAAAGCAGTAAGACAAAACAAAAAAGTAAGAGTCCAAGGGCATGTGCTTCCCTTTACCACTATCAGTGATCACTAAAACCATTTTTTACTCTCAGTATTGCTGTGATACCAACTGCCTAATTGGCTTAATTAACCTGTTTCCTAGCATGTATTACTCTTGGGATACCATGAAATGAAATGCAGGGCAGCTGGGTATTTGTTGATATGTCCCATTTTGGTGATTCTCACCAGTGAGAAATCCCTTGTTGTAAGTCAGATTGTTCAGAATCAACTTTGCAGAGGGATGAGCTTTAAGGATAAACTATAAGGCAGAATAGTTAAAAGACAATTCACTTTACAACAAAGTTATTGAGTTACAGTATTTCACTTTAAACCTTGGTTTTGTGTGTTACCTGTTACTTAATTCGTATGAGAAATATTGTATTATATTCTTCCCAGATTTACAACAAATATGAACTCTGAACAATCATGTTACTATGGCAATCATAATCCGAAGAAGCATGCCCTTCACACATAGATCTTTTTTGCATTCAAAATTTTAAAGGTTTTATTCTGTGAAGTCTGTCAAGCACTTTGAAAGAAAAGTGGATTGTCTAAGGTGCAGGTTATATGCATGAGACAGACTAATTAAGCTAACCTTTAAATATTTAAGATAAAACTTTTCAATGCAAATATATGAATCATGATAATTTCAATAGGGAGTGGAGCTCTATCACAAATAGGATTAGTTTTTCTACTATTATACAAACAAAATGACTATTCCCAAATGCTTGCTGTCTGCACAAGGAAATCTAGATTCAGAGAAAAGGAAAGTTTATCATTTTCTCTGAAAGGATAAGCACTGTGAAAAAGGATGGCTACCCTGCTGATGTTGAGCTATATTAATAGTTCAGAGCTAAATGCTGCTCTGAACTATTTACTGAACTCAGAGCCTGCACTCATTCCCCTTGTGAATTTACCTTTTAACTTCATTAGGAAGAAGATAAGATACTCTGGTGAAAGCTTTTGTTTTTAAAAAGAATAATTTCTGTCTTTCATGCTATTTCAGAACTTGGTTTATAAAACAAGGCTGGCAGTTGAGGTCAGCTGCTACAATCTTTTGCTGCTGTTTAGTGTGATCTAATAAAAGTGCATTTTCTAAAAATCATAGTTTTCCCTTTTCCCCTGTGTCATGAGTTACCAGCTGGGCTTAAACCACAACACCCTATAGATATTGCATTTTCTGTATGGTTGAGGCTGGTTTATTTCTGACTTTTTTTGTTTGTTTGTTTTCTTTTCCCCTAGATGTGAAATGTTTTAAATCAGCTATAGAACAGTCTGTGTCCTACCAGAGTAACTGAAAATTAAAATGGTCTTTCACACTGAGACTGAGGTAGTGTTTCTCTTCTACCTTTTTACCTCAGTCCTGGAGCAAAGCCTGTGAATTCAGATTTATCCACTATTATACTGTTCTGTTGAGTAGAGCTAAAAAATAATAATTCTGTCTATTTGAGACAGTGTGTAGTCAGCCATCACCATATTAGCAAGTTTACAGTTTGGCTGCTTATTTAGATTATATCCCAGTTATGTAGAATTAGAGAGCAGATGTTCCTGCTGTAACCTGATAGTAATTTTTACTCTATTTTCTAATTTATAGTGAAGGATAGATGATTTGATGAGACCAAGGCCTCTGTCAAACCTCAAACTGACCATTAGACCTGAAAAAAGGAACAAACAGCTCTGCAATAAGATTATTTATTTGTGTGCTGTAACTTAGCTGTGTTTAGGTGAATGCAGAGCACCAATAAGATCATTTTGAGTAGTCTTTTTGTCCTTCCCTAACTTTTTCTATGGTTGGAAAAGAATTTTATAGCAGACTGAAGCATACATTTTGTAAGAGAAAATTGGAATAGAGGCTTGTGGCCAGTAACAAATTATAGTATGCTGAAAACGTTTGTAATGAGGATTTAGATGTAGAGGGTAATAATGAAGTGGAGCTCTGAAGGCAAAGGTGTCAGCACCAAACTTGGTTTCAGCATGTGATAATTTAAGAATTTGTTGTGACAAATGGTTTTTGCATATATCAGTAAACATGCAATTGGGAAATAGAGACTGAAGTAATATGAATTACTGGTTGTTGCTTCGATTTATTGTTGTTGCTGTTTCTTAATTGCCCTCGATTGCAGTAGATATCAAAAAATGTTCTGTTCATAGACCTTTTTAATTCTATAAATGCCTAACATTTTGTGCAGTCTATTGGTTAAACATCAACACAGGCACATGGACCAGATGGTATTGTATTTCTCAGTCTGAGCGTAAAGAGGCCAAGGGATTTGGTCATATTAAATTATCCTCTTTTCTGACTGCTTTAACTGCTCATTATTTGAACTGTCTATGAAGGTGTAATTTGTGTTTTTAATAGTACTTTTATGGAACTTTTGATTCAATGTATTGTGCATAGATGTTAGTTTCATTATCCATATCAGTATTGTTATGATAGACTATGATGTAACTCTAACTTCTTCCTGAGATCTTGGATGCTGTACTGAATACTCAATAAAAAATAAGAGGGTGTTACAGGGAGTTTTCCTATGTCTGTGTATAACTGTGTCCTTACTTTCCCTCTGGTTTTACAGGGCACAATGACTATATGTGTCCTGCTACTAACCAGTGCACCATCGACAAGAACAGAAGAAAGAGTTGCCAGGCTTGCCGACTAAGAAAATGCTATGAAGTGGGAATGATGAAAGGTGGTATGTACACAGCAATCCACAAATCCTCAGCACTGGTGTCTGCCTTGTCTTTTAGCTCTATTGGACAGCTGATATGGTTCTTAAAGAGGAAGCAACTGATTTTGTTGATAGGAAGTGTATTAAATCAAAGAACTGCTAAATAAAAAATAAAAACCTTCCAAATACTATGTTAATAATCTTGCCCAAATTTACATAAAAATTAATAGGACCATTGACTTCAATGGAATTACGATTCTTCTGTTAATATTTTTAATTCGTTATGGTTTTGGTCTCTTGTGGGAGAGTCTGTATCATGATGAATGAAACTTAGCCCAAGATTTTGCAGCATTTGGCAGTTCAGTGTGAAGGGCACTGGTAGTCTCAGATCAGTCCATTTTCATAAGAATGAACTTCTGAATATGTAATACTTGTTCTGCAAATTTCTGCAGATGTATGCACAGTGCTGCGTACATTTTATATGTGAATTAATTTTACCCAACAATATTAAAGGCTCACTCATTTTATAAAAACAGAAAGCCAGCACTTTCTTGAAACTTATGTATGTAATAATGATGTCAGGGAAGAAGAATCAAACACTGAGGATGATCAGAGGGCTGGAGCACCTCTCCTGTGAAGACAAGATAAGGGAGGTGGTTTTGTTCAGCTTGGGGAAGAGAAGGTTATGGGGAAAACTTATAGCAGTGTTCCAATACTTAAATGGGGCTTACAAGAAATCTGGAGAGGGATTTTTTTACAAGGATTTGTGACAGAACAAGGGGGAATAGCTTTAAGCTGTTATTGGGGAGATTTTTATTAGATATTATGAAGAAATTCTTTACCATGAGGGTCGTGAGACACTGGCACAGGTTGATCAGAGAAGTTGTGGCTGTCCCATCCCTGGCAGTGGTCAAGGCTGGGTTGGATGGGAATTTGAGCAACCTGGTTTAGTGGAAGATGTCCTTGCCCATGACAGGGGGGCCAGAACTAGGTGATCTTTAAGATCCTTCAAGTAAATAAAATTCCTTTATATATATACCCAGTATTTAACTTTTAGAGGCAAAATTAGAAATACATGACAATACTGAACAATTGCTATGGTGTGTTCTTAGATGGAAGAGTTCTTTTGCAACATAGCTTTAGACCAATTATGATATGTGCCTTTCTCTATGTTATAGTGCCTGGTGTTTGTCAAAAGCAGATGGAAATTGTGGTTTGTTTGTTTGTGTTTTTATATGGTTTGGTCTTTTTTGTTTTGTTTTGTTTAAACTAAGTTCCCAATTTACAGACAAGCAGATCAGGTGCATAAATTCTGCCTGCTTCTGTAAGGCCACTGACAGTGGACTCAAGTCCATTACTGGTTCATATACAAGACTATTTATTTTATGAAGTCTGGGAAAAAAGGTCTTGATATCCCTCAGTTACAGGTTATATATCCGGCATCCCTGCAAATAAGATATCCAAGAAAGGTGAAGTTGATGTGGGATGAAGTAAAGCATTCAAGGTTCTGCTGGAGTTATTATCAATCCAATATCATCCATGTAGCTGTGGGAAACTGTAATCCTTTTTTTTTAGGTAGTACTCGATGATTGTCACATTTCTTTCAGATGGAGGATAAAGGTTAAGCGAATACTCTTGGTGTGCCATCTTGTTAACATTTAAAGTGTTAACTTTTAAAACTTTTAAAATATTTTTGGTTGGGTTAGGAGGTCTTTTCTGTTTTATAGCGCTTTTCTTCAACATACCTGAACCACAAAATGCTGTGATTAACTCAGGTTCACATTTTTCTCTAATATTTCATAGCTCTCTTGATTGAATCTTTGAATTTAAATAATCTCTTCATTTGTACTGAAGGATTTGCCTTGTTTAAAGATATAAATTCTATCATACATTTGAAAAATGATCAGTTGTGTCATATATCACTTCCATATCTATCTTCACAATTTGCTTATGATGATATATATACTCTTTAGACATAGTGGAAAACAGCTGTAATCTTTTTCTTCTCTCAGTGTAATCTCAGTTTTCCTTCTGCATTGAATTAGCTGAGGTTTCTTAATAAATTTTCAAAGCTACTATCTTGTGACTTTTATCTATCATTTAAATTCTGAAAAATAGCTGATACTAATAATTGAGTTTCAGTAAACATGGGGAAAGCTAGCCAGAAACTTGACTAAATGTATCTGGTCAATTTTAAGCATAGGTTATAAGCTATGGTTGCTAACATTTTTCTTTCAGAAGGTCACTTAGCACAGCATAAAAACGTTAATATAATTTTTAAGAGAGTGGACTCAACTGAAGTATGGTTTTGGGGCTTCATTCAGAAGGAAAGCAGGCTTTAAATGTCTCTTAAGCTATGCTGTAGAAACACTTATTTATGAGACTCTGTGGAAATTTTACCTTTTTATTATTATTATTATTCCATTGTTCTTTCCTTTTCTATAAATTTCTTTTAGTACTGAAGAGTTATTTTCATTCTTTCCTCTTATGTTTGCAAGTGTTTTCCTCATTTGTTACTCTGCTGCTTTGAGAGACAATTGGAATGTCAGAATCTCTGATTATATAGTCAGCATCTAAAGCAGAATCTATAGCTGTTATATTTTGCTGAAATGTTTCAATCTCTCTTTCTGAATAAAACAAAAAGACATTAAAATTATATGTTATTACTTAGTCTGTGCAACCCTGTTTGTGCATGAGGATAAAATGCTCACATGGAATAAGCTCCTTTTCATGTCCCCTTTTCTTCTGGTTGGATAGCAGGGAAGAGTAACCTTGGTTTTGTCTGTGATCCACTGATGCTTTCTTGAAGATTGTTTCTGATCTGGTTTGAATTCTGGAGAATTATATTCCAGCTTATCATTTCATGTGATGAGGCAAGGGGCCCAGCTTCCAAATGGAGTTTTTATAACAGTGGCAATCCTGAAGCTCCAACTATATCTACAGTCCAGGTGATCTATGCTCCAATATAGGTCTAGTTTTCCATTTCTTCATTGCTTTAATGGCTTTCTGATGACTTGGCTCAAAAAGACCTCATTGTCTGAAATCAAAATCACCTCATTTTTATTGTCATTTATTAATTAAGTAATAGAGTGGTAAATTAATTATTATTAGCATGCTACTTTCTTCCCCTCCTTTCATAAGTGACAAAACAGATTAATCATCAAGTGTTCTGTGGGATCAGAACAAGAGTGTGGCACTGGAATTAGTGGCTATGGCAAAAGTTTATCATAATGTTGAATGATAGATCCTTAATGAAGTATTAGTTATGTGCCTGGTAGTTATGTTTAGCTACCCTGAGACTTACATAATTCTGCCAGTTGCTGAATGCTGATGGCTTACCAGCTTCAAGTTGCGTGAAATGTGGCAATCAATGATTTGAGTGCTTATATGCAAGATCCAGATGATGGTTATGTATGTGACCTAGGGGTATTTACTGACTTTTGACGGCCTGAAATTTTATGTTGTAAAGATTCTGAATGTTGTTTCTTGTGATAATGAAATTGCAGCATTCCAGCACATTTGAGGCCTACACCCTTCAGTGTTGCCCTCACAAAGTATCTGAGAACCCTTCAGAGATTGCTGCAGTACAGACTAGGAAATACAAGTCCGCGTTTGCTGTAACAGTGTGCTTTCCTGCATGACAGGTGCTTGTAGAAATGTTCATTAGCTCATAGTGATTAGAGTCAAGATCTTGGAGATTTTCAGTTTTCCTTTACATTCTCTTGAAATAGTTACCTACCAGTAATGACATGGGAATTCAGTCTGATTCAGTGTGGCAATATTGCTGAAGTTTAAGACTAAGTTTTATAGCAAAAAGAAAAAAAAAAATGTTTAGCAACTTTGGCAACCACTCGGAGAAGGACCTTGCTGATTTTTGACTTTGAATGTAGAGAGCTATGCTTCCGTGCTGAATGCTATATTTGTTCATGCTAAGAGGCTAAAGAGCTATTAAAATCATTCTCAAAAGCAGAAGTAAATCGATGTCTGATGCAATCACTGGAAGGGCTCCAGACTTTCTAGTTCTCCATGTCATTATCTTTTAATGAAATACTGTATTAAAAATAGGATTAGTGAATGAAGGAAAATGTATTAACAATGTGAAACTATTTTGGTTTGTCTGTGGGTAACCTTTATGATATTTATTAGACATACTGTTCTGTACTCAGCCAAATAACTGTAGGTGGGGTTTAATAAACATATGAGAAAATGTACATTTTCAAGAGGTAATTGGTGGGCTGAAAACATGTACTCAAGCAGCATTTGAAGCAGTTTTGTGAGTTTAGAACAGCCTTCTGGAAAAGAAAATGGAATTGCAACCAGACCTTTCAGTGAAATGTGTTGTTTTTTTTTTTTTCCCTTTTGTACACATGCAAAGTGTATTGTTGCCTTTGATTTGTCCCAAAGTATATTCTATGGTTCTGTCCCCAGAATAAGAGAGACCACTGCTGTGAACTCTTTTGCCAAAAATTCTTTATCTTTCTATTCCATTGCACAGAATGATATGGCTAGAACGAACTTCAGGTCTCTTGTCAAGCCACCTGCTCAGAGCAGTTTCAATACTGAATTTAGACTAGGTTGTTTAAGGCCTTTGATACTCAAGTGGAAATGGGACAAACTGTGTTATACTGTTAATGCTATAGCTAGTTATGTAATTTTTTTTTTTAATATTGCAGAATTTTTGATGTTTTAATCTTGAACACTTGCTTGAGATTGTAAACCTAATTATATCTGTATACTTGTTTGCATTAGCTTTTTGGTGTTCATATACTTAAAAATTCCTAGTAGGGAATTATTTTAGTTGTGATATTACTTGGGAATAGATACTGCAATGAAACAGTCCACATCTAAATTGCTGATTAATTTTAAATGAAGTCTAAGATCCTTGCTGTGTCTCCACCTCTGACCCCCACTTGTTCATGTTACAGGTACGTCAGGGTGTCACTGTGTGTTCACTGGTTTTGAGAAACCTATGCAGGGTAGACAGCTGTTGTCTTCTAGCTGAGCTTCAGAAATTCCTAGAGTACTAGAGCTTCTGGCACCTGGTTAGGCATTTACAGTACAATTCTAGCACTATCAGTCCTGTTATATCAGGCCAAATAACTTCAATAGCCTAAGTAATATATTTAATTTCTAAAATGTAGCAGTTACACTTTCTCATTGTCTTTGAGAATTCTACTAATGGACTCACTCCTAAAACTACTTGGCTTTTCCAAATCATGGTCAATGTATGGTTTCTGTAAAGACTTTCTTCTGACTTCTGAAATACTTATGGCTTCACTGTAAATTTTGCCTAGTAATGGAACTGTTGCCATACTTACTGTAGCCAAAGCTGAGTATAATTTGTGCAAGAGTGTCAGCACTGTGAGATTCATTTGAATGATAGATCAATTGAACTTCTCTTGCTTGTCTTTTACATGTCCTCTGATGCTCTTTAAAATGTGTGCTATGAATGCCAAAGATTGAATGCCAAAATACAGATTAAGATGAATTATGTCTTGCACCTTCATCTGTTAGTATAGCATTGGTTCTAAAACAGTGAGTTATGAATAGTCATTAGAGACCCCAAATTATATTTGCCTGCTTGTTTTTTGGTTTTTTTTTTGTTTGTTTATTTGTTTGTTTGTTTTTTACCAGGTCTTTTAAAACCTTACATGAAATAAATTTTTTTATCATCTACATTGTAGCTGATAAGAATACTGGTGCACTGTGATATGTAATATGACTTGTCACAGAGCAAACTGGTGGTAGAGTCAGAAGTTGAACCAGCCCTGGTGCCTGAATCGCTCCACTGCACCTTCTCCCTCTCTCTTTTAATTGAAGGTAGTCCTGATTATAGAGGAGGAAAAGCCCCAACTTGGGAAAGGGAGACGGACACTTCTTGAAAAAAAAAAAAAAAAAATCCTAACAAAAAGAACCAAAACCCATCCACAAAAAACCCTTCCCCCCCAAAAAAAAAAAACCCTAAAAAAAAAAAAAAATCCTAACAAAAAGAACCAAAACCCATCCACAAAAAACCCTTCCCCCCCAAAAAAAAAAAACCCTAAAAAAAAAAAAAAAAAAATCCTAACAAAAAGAACCAAAACCCATCCACAAAAAACCCTTCCCTCCCCAAAAAATGAAAACCAAAAACTAAAACAACAAAACCCCCCAAAACCACAAAACCCAACCAAAACAAAGAAAAACAAACCCAAACATATATGTCCATACAGCATTCATTAACCATTCAGGAGTAGAAAAAATTACAACATCAAAGTGTACAGACCAAACTCAAATCTGTTATTTATTTATACTACTGAGTGTCTAAATAGCTTGGTCAGAAATGATGTTATTAAGCTTTGTCACTTGAGGCAGGCCTGCTCAAGATTTGACATTAAATTCTGATTAATTTTTTTAGATGATTTCAGACAATGTTTCCCATTTAAATTAATTGTCAACCCACCTGGGTTTTCAGCACAATTTGCATTTCTGTTTGATTTTCTAAAGAGAAATGGATATGAAATAAGGGGGTTGATTGCCTGAATCATATTCAAAAGAAGGAATTTATTAAGGCTATAAAATTGGAATTTGAAACGTGCTGTTACTTTCCTATGACCAAATCATGTATTTATGTAGAGAGAACAAAGCAGAAAAGCTTTCAAAATCTCAAATCTCTCAAAGTCACCTTGAGAGAATCTTCATGCCAAGATACATTATAACCTAAGTATCTACACTGAAGTCATAGCTTCAGCAATCCACATCTGTTATTAATCTATAAAGAATGTAATTATAATCTTGACCTCTACTTTTGTACAGCAGCAAGAATGATCTTGTTTTTAAAGAAAACTGTGGGATTTTATTTTAATTCCAATGATGTGTTAATACTACTGAATTCAGTGAAGCCATGCCCAACGAGGTCTATCTGCAAAGCAAAATTACTGTAAGAAGTCATTAGGAGACAGCTACCTTCCTTGCATCCACCTTTTAGACTCTAAATCCAATTTTGTGTAGATGGCACTCAGGTTTGTGCCCATAAGGGAGCTGCTGGCTTCTTCACACTATTTTTTTTTTTGCGATCACTTTGTTTGGCTTGCGGCCAATGGCACCAAAGTCTGGACTGAGTCCCTGAATTCTTCTCCAGGAATTTAGTAAATCCCTCATCTATTATGATATCTGAGAGGGGTCTTTGGTTTTCTAATCTCTGGAACTCTCACATCAGTTTCAGAAATGTTCCCCTACTCCCCATGTAAAGGGTTTCTGGGATACAAAAATCTGGTTTCTTCCTTTGTGAAGGTTGATGTAAGGGATTCATTTGGCTTCTCTGCCACAGCCTGCTCCTCTCTGCATGCTCCTTTAATACCGTGATCATTGACTGAACTATAGGCTCTCTGACTTTTTGAAGGATACCTTGATATTTATAATTCTTTTACTTACCACATCTGTTTAGTCTTTTATTCTTAAGAAGAGTTGTGTTACAGAACATCAGATATTCTCTCTCAGTTTTCAGCATAATTCTTGTGAGGTTGATCAGTTTTGAAGAGTACCAAAACTGTTTAGAAGAGAAGGTGTTTTTAAGCACTTTTGAAATACTCCTTTAACAAACTGACAAAATTATAGGCTATTAACACTGCAAGGTTGTGTAAACATGTAAATTGTCAAATATCTCTTAACACCTGGAGTCTGCTGACAAAGAGCAGAACTGTGGACAAAGTGCTTCATTTTCAAAGGCTGCTCCAGACAGAATGCCTAGTTGATAAACTAGATAAAGTCTAGTTGATAAACCATTACCAACTGCTGTTCCCAAAACCAATCACAGATCCACCTTTTTATTATCCTCTCAGAGTGTGGCCAAAACCTATTTAATGCTCTTGGGAATTTCAGCATGGTTTCCACACCATGCTCACACTCATCATAGAATCATAGAAACATAGAATCATAGAATACTTAAGGTTGGAAAGGACCTTAAGATCATCTAGTTCCAACACCCCTGCCATAAGCAGGGGCACCTCACACTAAACCATGTCACCCGATGCTTCATCCAACCTGGCCTTGAACACTGCCAGGGATGGAGCACTCACAACCTCCCTGGGCAACCCATTCCAGCATCTCACCACCCTAACAGGAACAAATTTCTGCCTTATATCCAATCTAAACCTCTCCTGTTTAAGTTTGAACCCATTACCCCTTGTCCTGTCACTACATTCGCTAATGAAGAGTCCCTCCCCAGCATTCCTATAGGCCCCCTTCAGATATTGGAAAGCTGCTATGAGGTCTCCACGCAGCCTTCTCTTCCCCAGGCTACACAGCCCCAACTTTCTCAGCCTATCTTCATATGGGAGATGCTCCAGTCCCCTGATCATCCTCATGGCCCTCCTCTGGACTTGTTCCAACAGCTCCATGTCCTTTTTCTGTTGAGGACACCAGAACTGCACACAATGCTCCAAGTGAGGTCTCACAAGAGCAGAGTAGAGGGGCAGGATCATCTCCCTCGACCAATGCTCCTTTGGTCATGCTCCTTTGGTCATGCTCCTTTTGATGCAGCTCAGGATATGGTTGGCTTTCTGGGCTGCAAGCGCACACTGCAGTCAGCTCATGTTCATGTTCTCATCGACCACCACCCCCAAGTCCTTCTCTGCAGGGCTGCTCTGAATCAATTCTCTGCCCAACCTGTAGCTGTGCCTGGGATTGCTCCGACCCAGGTGTAGGACTTTGCACTTGGCATGGTTAAACTTCATGAGGTTGGCATCAGCCCACCTCACAAGCGTGTCAAGGTCCCTCTGGATGGCATTCCTGCCCTCNATCCACCCAACCACACAGCTTGGTGTCATCAGCAAACTTGCTGAGGGCGCACTCAATCCCACTCTCCATGTCAGCGACAAAGATTTTGAACAAGACCGGTCCCAACATTGATCCCTGAGGGACACCACTCATCACTGGTTTCCAGCTGGACACTGAGCCATTGACCACAACACCTTGCGTGCGGCCATCCAGCCAGTTCTTTATCCACCGAGTGCCCCACCTATCAAATTGATGTCTCTCCAATTTAGAGACAAGGATGTCATGTGGGACAGTGTCGAACGCTTTGCACAAGTCCAGGTAGATGGCATCAACTGCTCTACCGCTGTCCATCAGTTCCGTAGCCCCATCGTAGAAGGCCACCAAATTGTTCAGGCAGGATTTCCCCCTAGTGAAGCCATGCTGGCTGCCACCAAGCACCTTGTTGTTTTTCATGTGCCTTAGCATGCCTTCCAGGAGAATCTGCTCCAAGATTTTGCCAGGCACAGAGGTGAGACTGACTGGTCTGTAATTCCCTGGGTCATCCATTTTCCCCTTCTTGAAAATGGGGGTTATATTTCCCCTTTTCCAGTCTTCGGGAACTTCACCTGACTGCCATGATCTCTCAAATATGATGGACAGTGGCTTAGCAACTTCACTCGCCAGCTCCTTCAGGACCCGTGGATGGATTTTATCAGGTCCCATGGACTTGTGCACATTCAGGTTCTTAAGATGGTCTAGAACCAGATCCTCTGCTACAGTGGACCCAATGTCTTCATTCTCACAGTCCCTGCATCTGACTTCCAAGACTTGGTTGGTGCAGTCAGAGCCTTTCCTGTTGAAGACTGTCAAAGAAGTCGTTTATAACCTCAGCCTCCTCCAAATCCTGCATAACCAGTTCACCCGATAGCTTCTGGAGGGGGCCTAAGTTGTACCTGGTCTGTCTTTTATTTGCAATATACCTGTTGAATCCCTTCCTGTTATCCTAACATCCCTAGCTGAGTTTAATTCTAACTGGGCCTTAGCTTTCCTTATGTGTTCCCTAGGTTCCCGGACAGCATCCCTGTATTCATCCCAGGCCGCCTGTCCTTGCTTCCACCTTTTATAAGCCTCTTTCTTCCTTCGAATTTTTCTCATCATCCCCACTCTGACTTTTCCTGTAATTTATTTACGAACTGAAAGTCTTAATATTGTAATCCTGTTTAAACTAGGTGTTACAGTCTTTTCCTGTTCTCATAATGTTTCCACCAGCCCTGTTCTGAAACTTTTCCTCCCAAACTGAAACGGAAACTGTAAAAGTTGGCATTATCAGGAAGCCAAAAGGACAAAGATCTTTAAAGTTAAAAACATTTCTGAACTAACAGTTTCTGAGTGGGAGCTTCTTCCCTGGGTTAAAAGTTACTTATTTTGCAAAATAGTTCCAGTAAGACATGAAACAATACTGATACAAATGCGAAGATATTGCTTATATGCTTGATGCCTAGAATATAACTCTAGTTCTCCAGTTCTGGCACTTAGCTTGCCTTTATGTTTTGACTTGTCAAGTTTCCAAACCTGCTTTGTTTCCACTAGTTTAAATGCTTGAAATGCCACAAGAATATCTCTCAAGTATAAAGTGGAGATTAATTCATAGAGCACTGACTATTGCAAGAATTTGCGGAGTGTTGCTCACATACTGTTAGTGGTACAGCTGAAAATTATCTGCCAATGACTTCTGAGCAGAAATTGCATCCTTGTGCCCATGCCTGGGGCAGTCAGTGACTGATGCCTTTATCACCACCTGAGTGGACTAAATGTGGGAGCTGTAGGATAACAAGGAAGTGGAAATAGAAAGATAGTGAACAGTACTGAAACATTTTCCATATAATTTATGGCATTTCTAAGCAGTTAGGTGAAAAAAAAAAAAAAAAAAAAAAACCCACCAAAAAACCAAAACCAAATATTATGATGGAATTTATTTTTGTCTATGATCTGTAATATTCTGACTAATCTAGTCCAACAGCATTCTGGTTTTCTTCTCTGATGGTACTTTGCCAAAAAGGGGCACAGTATTTAACAGTTCACTGATTTGTTATTTCCTGGGGCTTCCTAGTAACCTAAGTAAGTAGGTTTTGTATAAAATGCAGTTGGAGTAAATATAAGCTTTCCTTGCAGCAGTAGAAAACTACCATACCATTAACTCAAATTGTATATATAAACGCTAATATTAAAACCATCTGCTGTTACTTTGTTAAAAAGCCTTTCTGTTGTCACTGAATGACATTGAGGAAGCCAAGACTATCTACAGATAACTCGTTTGTTAGCATGCATAAGGGCTGAAACGTGCTAGAGAAACTGTTGGAAGATTAAAATGTTTTTAAGTCATGCACACATGCATACCAACATGAGATTGGTAAGGCTCTTACCAATGGTTGTTGAGGTGTTGCTTTTAATTTTATTGCTTGCTCACTGTGTCAGCCCCCCAAAAATAATATGCCCTAATCTGTGTTTCGATGGAGACAAATGACCAGTTGTTTCTGCCAAGGCATTTCCTATGAAAGTAAGTAAGGATTAGAAAGTTATTCTTTTATGATATTAAAAATCTGTAGTGCAGTATAAACGCAGAAAGTGCAAGGATAGGATACAGTTAAAATTTTTGGAGGAAAAAGACACATGAAGATGCATTTATTTGTTTCAGTCATTGCATAAAAAGAAAAGATAATACCATGTCTTCCTTCTGAAACAAGAAAGATATATCAGAATAAAAGATACTAGTAATTAAAATGGAGTAAATCACATCTACAACTGTATGAAGTGATGAAAACTTATGCAGGCAGCAATTAGAATTACTTCTCAATCCAATAATTATGTGCTGATTATTAGATATATTCTAAAAGAGTTAAATAATCCCATTACCCACACCAGTTCAGTTGTCTTCCCTCCGTCAGGTCTCTATCGTTTCTCTTTCTAGCTGTTTCAGTTTTTTTCTGTCTGTTCTGCTTTTCTTGTGAATTCTTAAGTGCTACAGCCCTACCTTTCATGGCTAGAAGGAGAAACAGCAGAGCAGTTCCTTGGAAGCTGTGTTCAAATAAATGAGTAGTAAAAAAAAGCTTTTCTTCTACTTGCTCATTTTCCTGCAAATGTCAGCTCCTGAAGTGGATTGAGAACTCTCACCAGTCATCTTGCTTTTCCCAAATATTCCTTCAGGAGGCAAACCAAAATCTACCTTAATTATGCAGATTGAAAGCATATTAATAATAAGTAAACTTGTTTATAAAATGTGAAATAAACCCTCCTATTTCCAATAGGTGTTATATAGAAGTTTCTAGGATAAAATACTGTCTTATCTCACTGTATGGACCTGTAATTCTGAAGTCAAATGTGCCGTCACTTCTGGTTGTATAGCATCTGCTTCCTGTACCTGTCTTGCAGAGATTGTTGTAATTTTGCATATTTATTGATAGAGAGTTAGAAAAAGAAATTGCTTCAGAAATTAATATACTTTTATGGTCCAGCTATGCAATGATAATGAACAGCTGGATTTCTTGAAAGGAGGTGGTGATTTTAAATCTTCTTCATTTCATGTTCTTGTAAGACTCTTCTAAGATAAACAGCATTCAACTAATCCAGTTTTACTGAATGAGATATTCTGATTAAAATATGGCAGCTGCAACATTCTTATCACTTATTGCAAGACAAAAGGTACAGTTCCTGCTTAAATTCACAATCTGTGCAATTGCATTCTGCCTACTTACATTTTTTCCATAAAGTAAAATAGGTATGTACTCACCACAACTAGAACAGTGTTGTCAGGTGGTTTGTGTGTCATGCAATAAGAGCTATAATTAAATTGAAGGAAAGTCAATTTCTTTATATGATATGTGCAGTTATAATGTATGTTAATAAAGCATAATAGTGGTTGATAGAAATGGCAAAATGAAATTCTCAAATGTTAGAGAATACAGAAGTTATTGGTGTGACCTGTGTTGAACCGCCTTATGGTATGATCTCATTAGTATTTATTGACCTTTACTGGCTTCCTTCTGTGGTGCTAAGGCGGCTAATGCAGCTATTGCAGAATTTTATTTCTTTTGCCACTGTATCATATGTATCATGGTGCTAGTAACTGATTTTGCAGAATGTTTGCAAGATGAAGCACAGAGGTGTATTTGAAACAAACAAAGTCTGAAGTTTTCCCTGTTGTGGACATTGCTCAGGGCTGAAGTTTCACCTTTTCTGAGGTTAGCCAGGAGATCATGGATCAGGGAGAATTCATTTGCGATGCTGGTCTCCACAAGTAAAATGCCTGGAGCTTTTTCAGTGTCTGATGACCACCAATATAGGTAGTCAAAAAATGATTTGCTGAAAATCTGTACACTAAAACTCAGTTAGGGGACTAGGCTGCTGCAGGTTTTGGGATAGGTTTTGTTAAAAAAAATATTGGGCATTTTTTGAAATTTTTTTTCTCTGCATTCACCTGAGAGTTTCAACCTTAAAAAAAAGCAAAAAAAAAAAAACAAAAACAAACCCACCTGTTATCTGTAGGAAATAACTGGAAATCTATTTGGAACTCCAGCAAAACTGAAATGGAGCATGAAGAGATGGGTTAACAAATAGGCTGCAAGTAAATATGGTGTCAAGCAGATGCAGCTTCTGTATTAAAACCTACCCCTTTTGTGAACAAGCAGAGTAAACGTTGTGCATATGAGGGCAAGAGAAGATGAAGGTCTTCTGCATTTTTTGTACCATGTGACTGAAAATAGCACAACAGGTATTCCAGGTATCAGGTAGGTGTTGTAAACAAGACAAAAAGCAATTTGTGTTTAGGATTTCCAGAGTAGTGAACAACAGGAAGGACATAAAAATATCTTGGTTGTTTCAGTTTCATCAAATAATAATTTAGTTTTTCGATCTTATTGCCAAGAGAAGTTTATTAGGTTTTCTCAAATCTGTTCCCATTTATTGCAAACGATAAGCATTCTTTACTTAACAAATGTTCCTTCAAAATTTCTAAAGGTAAAGAGAATGAAGAATATTATATAAAGCAGCTCAGAGGAAATATATTTAAGTAAAATAGAATTTGAGATTAGACATATATCTTTAGATCTAAAATGCATTATTCTATGGTTCACACTGAGTAAAGAAAATTATTTTCTATCTGCTTCTATCTTCCTCTGCTTCCTCTAAATATTCTTGAATATTTTATTTAATACTGAAGATATAAATGTGGAGTTTTGTTCTTAGCAACAAGTTAGGGAGAAGCTCTCTGTTGGGTGGCTGAGAATCAATATTCATTCAATGCATTCCTAAAGTAGGATTTTAATTTTTTTGCCATATTCTGTAATTCATTTTTTTTTCTATCAGATGTTAGGAAACACTAGTGAAGTGTTTTGCTTGGTTAACCTTGCTTCCATGCTCCGTAAGCAATTTTATTGCTGATCAGGTTCTACAGACTAGAGTATATAATTACTCAGTAGTTTTGAAACCTGCCTCCATATCTTACACACTGACTGAATTTGAATATGAAGCCTTATAAAACTGCATTTGAAAATCTTGGCTCTTGTAGCTTTAAAACTCAGATGGAAATTGTTTCAGAGCTTTTGCAACATGCACAGTACTTCTATTTTTGGCAGAATATTATTTTTCATAACATTTGGCAATTCAGGCTATGTTATTGGCTGAACTGTGGAATAAAATTAATGTATTCATATATTTTAAAAAACCTTACAGGATCATTGCACTTCTGGCAATGAAATTGCTGCTTGATAGAGTTACCTTTTTTGGAATTAATGACTGACTGTGCATCACTATTATCTTTTCTTAAGAGATAAAATTTGATGAAGGAGATCTGGAGGCACTTGCATTTTTCTGAGAGATGCTTACTCCTATTTGGTCCAAGAAAATGAATAATAAATGTTGCTTGTTCACCTAGGGGTTAGGTGAAGAGTTAGTAGTAATTTCTATAAATCTCTGATGAGTATGATGCTTATACAGATTCAAAGACCTTTCTGTCTGTGATCATAAAAGCTGCTGATGTGAACAGAAGGGATGCACCTCTTGGAAATCTCTTTTCCAGGTCTGGTTAGTTTTTCAAAATGTAAACATATATTTGTATGGGGCACCTCCTCTAAACTGGTTATGTTCAACATTGTTCAATGCTCCACTTCTTTTCAAGGCGAAGGAAAGACAGTGGCAAGGATGCAGATGATTTAAAACTAAAACTATTTTTCTTATTTAGTTGATTTCTAAGAAGCAAAAAATACTTTTGCCGCCTTCCCTCTGCTATGTCAAATTCTCATCACGTCCTTGTTTTACTTGACAAAGCAGGCCTGGAATAAGTTCTAAAACAAAACCAAAAATATCCTTTCTGATCTTCCAGTAATCTGTGCCATGGAGATTTAAGCCCAAGGTGCTTTGTTTGTGTTCATTAATTCTTAATGGATTCTTTTCTCTATCAAATTTGGCCTACAGCTTTCTAACATATAGGGACTTCTGATTAATTCACACTTTCAGCTTTGTTTCAGAATGGTTTGAAAGAGAACGTCGTCTTGTCTGTCCTGAACCTTGCCTGGGGTAGTTGCACTGATACCATGTTGTATTAGAAAAGGAGCATCAGTGTTTGTACCTTATGCATCTTCTTACTATTCCTGATTTTGTAGACTTATATCTGGATTGCAGGCCAAGCAGACCTTGTCAACTTAGCTGGTTTATGCACCAAACCTCTTTTGCACTTTGTATCATCTTACCTGTCTTTCTCTTATGCCTTTTTCATTTTTCATATCTCATTTTAAAATGAGATATAAAAGAATAGAACTCCACACAGTGTTCTTTGTAGTGTGCCTCGTAAGTTACTAAAATCTGTGATTTATGAAGATGCTTTGTCCTCCCTTCCTCTATTAGTAATTTCTAGCCTTCTATTTACTTTCTAAACTAACTTATCTGAAGTTTTTATAGTATTATTCTAACCCCAAGATCTTGTTTCTGAATTATGTCATTTCTGAGTCCATCTATTTACGAGTATGTTGAACAGTACAGGTCCCAAGAACACTTTCAACTCTTCAAAAGGAAATTACTAGATGAGCAGCTGTAGAATTTGGGGTGTGAGAAAATTAGCAAATGTTTTAGTTTGTACGAACCATGTGGGGTTTTTTTGACATGATTATGTCTACGTGATTCACGGGGCAGTTTTAATTCAAAAACATTACATTCTTATAAAGCATACAACAAAAATATCTGTTGCAGATACAGCATTCATGTTACTGAGTATTGCAGTAAAGTAAGCTACTAGTGGCATAATTCTACGAATATGTTTTGCCAAAATAAGTCTTGCATATTTCCTTAATAGCAAGACTCTCCCCCTCCTCTCCAAACAAGAAACAGTGTAGTGGTTGGAAAAATTGGTATTACTGACTGGAAAATGGGAGCAACAGTGCACTTGAGACTTTTGGCTTACAGCTAGTTTAATGAACAGGAAAATGTAAGGAGGTTAAACAGTAGAGTGATGAAAGATTTATTAAACTTGCTTTATCTGGAAAGATTGATAGAATAGAGTCAGGAGGCCTACTAGATTTTGAATGAATTAGATGTGAAGTGTATAATCAACAAGCACTAATTCAGTGAAAATACCACCATATTCAAAGAAAGAGGCAAATGCATCTAAAAATCCTCTCTGTTTCTCGGAGATGGGGAAGGACACCTGCTAATATGGTCCAACATTGATTTGAAGAAATATTGGATGTGAGATGAAGATCGTGTTGCTAACAGAGACTGAGAATCTAAAGGTCTAAATTTTCATGGTGTTAAAAAAGCTGGGCAAAAACTGTGTTTACAACTCCTCCACCCATAGGAAAAGCCTGTATTGATCGCTTGCAAATACCAGCAGTTCTCAAAGCTGTTTTTGTTTGTTTGTTTGCTTGTTTCCAAATTGTTGGTTCTTCTGTGTTTCTTGAATAGCTTGCATCCTCCTTATCTATAGGTACTTCTGATTTTCAGACTGAGATTAGTGCTGCTTTTCCACATTGCATGAGAACTCCAGAATCAGCCCCATTATAACCTGCCTTGTCATAGCTCAATTCCTCGTGTGCTTTCCTTATTAATTGCTTGTCCTTTGCTCCCATTTGATGATTGATTTAAGTTTTTCACTCAGCCTCAAAATGCCTGTGCCTCCTCCACTCAGAGCCAGACTTAATCTTCCCTTTATGGTTAGAGTTCGCATGGGCTTTAGCACTATATTTTTCTTGTAACCTTTACACAAAGGGAGATTTTGTTCCATTGTAAGGTCTTATGTTGTTGCTCTAATTGGTGTGTCTGACTTGATAATATCCCAAGGTTCAGGGTCATTCATGCTAAGCACATTGAAAAATGTGCAGTAATGACAAAGACAGTTTCTGTTGCACTTATTACAGCCTTTTGGTAGTAGGTCTCCCACACTGGATTCTGAGGTAGCATTTATAATTCCTTTTCTTCTGTTTATCTACTTATATGGCATTCTTTATTGCTGCATAAGCTTATCTGATAATTGGAACTCTTTTCGATGGTTTTTATGTAATTATGAAGACCACAGGATCTCTAATAGGATGATGTTTTATTAAAATGGTTGTTCAACTTCAGCAAAGCTTTCTTGGATAGTATTTGAGAGCTACTTCTGTGATCCATCTGGCCCACCCGGATCATTAAGTTGATTATTGATAATTTATCAAATAGTTGTCTGCTAGAGGTTGGGACACACTTTGAAGTTTGTACTGTAAAAATGTCTGCTTCCTTTTGTGGGGCTAGGGCAGCGAGTCCACAGTCCTGTGTAAGCCCAACTGATAAGAATTTTAGGAAGGAGTGCACTATTTCTGATACCATACTTTCTAAAATAGCTTTCTCTCCAGCTACTGATGTAAGGTTCCACATACAGGTAGAAGTCTTCAGAAAATAAAACAAGAGTTAGTGCTACCTAGGTCTATCAACAGCAGCTGCTGCTTGCCTGAAGCCATGTGTATGTAACACACGTTTCAGGAAAGGGGTTCATTGTGTTCTTTTCTGTCTTTAGGAATCCGGAAAGACCGCAGAGGTGGACGAATGATGAAACAAAAACGTCAAAAAGAGGAGCCAGATTCCAAGAATGGAGAGGCTTCTACAGAGCTGCGCGCTCCCACAGTTTGGACAAGTCCACTGGTGGTTAAACATAACAAGAAGAACAGTCCAGCTCTGTCTCTGACAGCAGAACAAATGGTCCGTGCCTTGCTGGAAGCTGAGCCACCCATAGTTTATTCTGAATATGACCCGAATAGACCATTCAATGAAGCTTCTATGATGACCCTGTTGACCAGCCTTGCAGACAGAGAATTAGTGCATATGATCAACTGGGCAAAGAGAGTTCCAGGTAAGAAAAAAAAAGTGCCACAGTAGACTGTACAAGTCTTTACATGACAAACCAATAGAAAAATGACATAACAGTTTTCACCCTACATATTCTACTTTCATGCCAATTTTTCACTTAAGTGAAAAGATACTTAAAAAAAATCACAAATTTTATGTTTGACAAAAGACTATAATGCCATTTCAGTGAATTTGAAGAAAGATTTATTCAAGCAAATGTGTTTCCTCACACTATAGAATGTTGGACATTTTTTTGATGGTAAATCCTTTTTTTTTTTTCAGATAAAACCCAGCAAAACTAAAGGTAAAACCAGATTGCTAAAATCCAAATCTAATCAAGTGGATTTAATCAAATCATGTTAATTATTTAGATCCCTTTTGGGGGAAAAAAAAAAAAAAGGCTACTCTCTTTTCTGAAATGTAAGCCATAAACTCAGCATCATTACTGAGCCCATCTGTATTAGTAGCATTTATTTACTTTTAGACCATAAATTACAGATCTTTCATGAGTTTTGAGTCTGAAAAACAGAGCCAGAACAGCAACTTCTGTATGTTTGTTTGGGTTTTCTTTCCTACTGGAACTAGATATTTTTTTCTGTATCATTCTGGTTCATCATGGTTGCTGAGCTATGACTCTTCTTTTCTGGAAAGGAAGAGAACTATAGAATTGTGGGAAGTATGTAACATTTCTGGTTGAATGTACGTTGCGCATTCATTCATGTGGTTTAATTAATTTATAGCGATGAAATCAGAGAGTAGCTTTATAATTAAAGTTCATCATCTTTTAACATTTTAGGTTTATAATTCACTGGGATCTCTTACATTTTTTATGTAGCCATTTATTTCACTAAAATTATGTAGCTGCTTTATGAAGAGATGTTAAAGAACACTGATACAGCTCTCAGTCATATAATGCATTACTTCAACAGCATTACACATTGGTTGTGCCATTTTTCTCTTTTCCTTCATTTAAACCTGGCAAGACTTTTCCTGGTAAATCAATAACCCATAAAATCTGAGTCTTTTTCAGTCCTCATGGGTTCCCTTTTTACCACTTTTCACATGTCACTTTGTGTGCTCCAGCTATGATCAATGAGAACCTGTGTGTGTTTCATTTCTCATCGTATCTTAAGAGAAATCACATGAGAATTTTCTTCTTGACAAAGTCACAGTGGTTAAGGCCTGTTCAAGTCAAAAGCGGGTTCTCCTGTTAATTTAGATATGCTTTGGAGCATGCCTCTAGGAAATGCTTTTGAAAAATGAGCATATGTCCATAATGTTAAACCTATTCACTGTCAAACCATATAAATCCAAATTACTTTTCTACTGATTGTAGAGATGTAATTAGTCAAAGTCTATTAAAATCCATTAATTTACATTTAACACAAATATGCCACATTCTAAATCAATTATGTTGTCCAACTGAAACCATTCTCTTTCTTTGACATTTGATTTTGAAATTTAATGTAATTAATGAAAATGTGTTTAGATACAAGGCAACTCTGTCAGGGAACTACAGTCTGGTTTTCATTCAGAAATCTGTCTCAAAACTGCTTGTCACAAGATTATTACATCTAGTGAAGATCAAAAACCTGCCTGGTTTACTGAATATATCATTTATTTCCTAAACAAGCTTCTGAAATTGAAAAATCAAATGTATAAGGTTATCATCTGTTTGTGTATATCCAATGTATTTTACATTTAAATATTGCCTGCTAATAGTCAGAATAGCTCCTAAGGAGAAACTAAGCCAAATGACTCTGCATATGCATTAATAAGTACTCTGACAGGTGAGGTTTGATATAAAACTGGTGAACTTTGAATAGAAAGAACCAAACAAAATCCCTTCCCACTCAATGTTTGGTCTATTAGGCATTGTACAACTAATTATACCAAAGGAAAGCCATAAAGCATGAGAGACAGAATATGAATAGTTTGGGGATTCTGAAAGTACTATACACCTAGCTAGTTCTCAGTGCTGTGACTTGGAGGTTAGTATGCACCACCGAAGGGGAAACTATTTTAGAAAGTTGATTTGAAATAATTCAGGTCCAATTGTTTACATGCCTCTAAAATTAGGTCTTCTGAGAATAGGAATTTTGGAGCTAGGTGCTCAAATCTTTTTTTGATATCTCATTTGGTTCCTAGAAAATGTTGAGCGCTCTTAACGGCTGATATTAAATCTTAGAAATACTGATCAACTTACAAAAATAGGGCCTTTGCTTTGACTGTTTGCCTAAGTTTCCATCTGGTGGAATGTATGGCAATGAATGTGCATTAAGAGAAATATGTCTGGCAAAGTAAGTAATATTTACACTACCACAGCATGTTACCTTTGAATATGCTATTATTGTTAAGAATTATGCAATGTTGCTTAATTAAAGAGGATTTTCATATATCTTATGCCTTACTGGAGGAGCAGAATTACTTCTTTCTGTTAGGTGAATTATTTTGTGAAACGGCATTCTGGGATCCCACTCTGTTATTTTCTCAGCTAATTTACGAAGGTTTCGAGCTTTGGAATCAAGGGTAAAAACATATTTTTCTAAAGAGCATATGTGATTTTTAGCAGCAGAAAAAAAGCAGTTGCAGGAAACAGCCTCTCCTGTGCCCACCTCTCAAGCCTTGGAAGCGTTGCATAAGTTCATTTAGCTGAATGCAGGCACTTAGCTGACTGAAAGCAAGGAGCAAAATCAATACAAGTAGCTGTGTTGAAAGCATATTTGTTGAAGAAGAAATTGATACTAACAGACAGAAATACAATGAAAATACAGCTTATAAATAAGTTTAAGGACTTTTAGGGACATTTTTTGAGCTTATTTTGCTGTGTAGGCTGTAAAGAAGAGGGAGTATGACAAGAAAACTATTAAAGACATTGTTTTGATCAACCCATCTCTCTGATGACATAAATAAGTGGTCATGGAAGAAGAAATCGTTAATTAAAAGATGCACTGAGTAGAAGTGAATCTATTCTACACAAAGGAGTAATGAAAATTAATTTATTATGGACTGTGTAGTATAATGTAGACATAGATCTGTTATAAATACATGCTGAGGACAATCTTCAAAATGAGGTGAGTATCCTTGAAGACAAGCCCTGATTTTGAAAATGAGGATAGGTCTCAATCCTTATTTCAACTTCTTCAGCACTAATTCAAAATTGCTTACATTGACTTTGCGGTCCTGGTGGTGTCAACAAATGGCTCAGTAAAACAAGAACTTGTGGCAGCTTCTTCTGCATAACCTTCAAAGCTGATCTTCAACATATAACACATTTTTTAACTGAGGTTACAACAAAATTTTCCCATGAGAATGCAATTCACAATATGCCAAGGGCAAAAGAGCTTGTTTTAATTTTCCTTTGAAATCTTGGCCACTGATACAAGTGGGTTCACCAGATTACATGAACAAAAATCATGTACAGTGTCCTATGACATAGACAAAAAAATTCAGGATACCTCATAGGACTTGCTCTTTACATGGCATAATGGGGATTTGGCTTAAGTCTTCCCAGATGGCTTCTGTGAGGCACCAGTGATGCCTTCTGATTACCCCTGCCAGCTGGAATAGCAAGTAGCTGCACATAAGGCAGGTGTAAACAGATTGTGATGTCCTAGACTTTGAATACTCATTTAAATTGAGCTTTTGACCATTTAATTGGAACATATCACTAAAAGTCACATGTAGGCAAGGTGTCAGTGTAGATGAGTAAATATTTTGCTCATTTCTGAATCCTGTAACCCTAAAAGATATGTCTATTTTCTTCTTGGTTTATGTAACATATTGGAGATATAGTACCACTTTCAGTCTCATAGAAGGAAGTTTCATAGTTTAATGAATTTTAATCATGGTCTTTGTTAAAATGAACAAAACCATTACTTTGATTTTCTACACTGTGTGTATCATTTGAAATCTATTCTCTAAAGAATTATGATATTTTCAGTGCAATTGTCACTATTTTTTTTTGTGCAAAAGCTTGTGAGATGGTAAGAGACATTATGAGCTTATGCAGTGAGTTCATGGTAAAGAGTGTAGCTTTAAGGAAGTTATGTTGCAAGGGTGAAATCTTTGGCACTGCTACTACAATCTTGTATAACTATTTACTACAAGTACAGTAGCTGTACAACTTAATAGCCCTAAAATGGTACGCTGGGCATACAAGCTTTGAAGTTTTGAGATGATTCACGGTGCTGTACTTATTTTATGGCTTCATGAACCGAGGAGATAAACATTTTGGCCCTGTTATTTTTATTTTTTTTTTTTTTTTTTTCAAAGCCACAAAATTTGTTTTTTTTTTTTTTTTTTTTTTTCTTTTTTGCTTTTCTAAATTTCTGTTTTTTTATTT
>NDXB01014098.1:0-23702 GCA_002631895.1 Agapornis roseicollis
AGCCTCAGGGAAAATTGGTTGGTCTCCCCATATCGTCATCTAAAGATAGACAAGACCCAAACCCAACTTGTTTTCGGTGGGTGACTGAAAGAGAACAGATTTAGTTATATATAAGGAAGAATTCTTAACTATGAGGGTTGTGAGACACTGGAACAGGTTGCCCAGAGAAGCTGTGGCTGCCCCATCACTGTAAGTGTTCCAAGGCCAATTTGGACAGAGCTTTGAGAAACCTGGTCCATTGGAAGTTGTCCCTGCCCATGGCAGGGGGTTTGAACCAGATGATCTTAAAGGTCCCCCACTATTCTGTGATTCTATGAATATGGGTGAGAGTAGGCATCCACAGTGAGACCTACTTTAGCCAGGAAAGTCAATGAAAGAAATATTCAAGTAAACCATATCCTAAGTTAAAATCATGTATCTTAAAGTAACTTGGGGGATTCTGTAAAAGGGATCTGCATTTGTTCAATTAAAACTGAATTAAGTTTCAATTCAGTTAAAACTATTTTTTAGTGCAAGGAAGGCTTACAAATAAAAGATAAGGAAAGGATGACTAGGATAAAATCGCTTTTACATTAGCAAAGTCAGTCAGGGATCAGTGCTTAAGTAAGAACTGCAACACTGTGTTTCTAAAACAATAAAAATGAAAATCACAGGTTTCCTGATCATATGAGAAGTGTAACACACCATAGCAAGCCTGCTATCTGAATGTGTGGCAGGAGAAATACAAAACACAAAATTAAAAAGATCTGGCATCATTGTGAAGTCTTTTGTAGTACTGATTCTACAAATCACATAAACTTCAGAGTCCAGATATGCCATCTCATGACACGATCCTTTTCCAAAGAAAGCAGTTATCCCAGTAAAAGACAGTTGTGCTGTTTGACCAGTTTTGAAGGGGACTGTTGACTTTGCATGTGTCCATTTATGTGTGTTTACTTGAGGTGCCATAGGACTTTTTTTCTTCTTAGAACTGCTGACATCCATAACTGACTGTTGAAGTCATTATAGTTCTTGGTGTTCATTTTAGCTACAAAAATAAATTGCAAAGTAGCAAAATTTGGTCACCAAAAATCAGTGTCACTTTAAGAGAAATAATTATTTCATTATTTTATAATCACTTATTTCCTCTCTTACTGGCAACTGTTAAAATACATAGCTTTTAAATTACTACGCTCAAGGCTTCAAGTACAAAATCATTATACATTTGTTGTTAACATTGTTTCTAACACAGTTAATGATCTTGTTAAGAGTCTTGTTCAGCAGTTCTATTTTCTATATTGTATTGATAAAGTTGTATAAAAATCTTTTCTCTCATCAGCTCATTATCCATTACTAAGTTCTTTGCTCTGGAGTCAAGCATTGTGCTCTGGAAGTTGTTTAAGACGTAAGCAATATATGTAGGATGTTCCTGCATCAATATATTCCAGCACCACCATTTTGGCAGGACCTTCAGTATACAATCACTTCAGATTTATACCTAACACTTTTATTCTGCAGCCTCAGAAATTTCTTCCTCAATGCTTTCCAGTATCCTGACACCTAGTTTCACAGATCTGGTTGCCTCTCTGTTATTTGCTTTGGACAGTCTCTTTCTACTTCTAGCAAAATATGGAATAAAGTATTACTCTTTAAATGCTTATCCTTTCTCTTTTCCTGTTGTAACTGTTACTATTGCAAGCTTGTGCCTTTGGTAGCATTTTAGAACCTTGTATTAACCTTTCAAGCCATTTCAGGATATCACAGTATTTTTATTCTTATTTTAGAACATTTAAAATATCACAACTTCTTACTTGCATTCAAATCCAAAGCAGCAATGAAGAGAACCTAGCTGTACTTTTAAAAACTCAGAACACCAAGGTCTGATCAGTATTCTGAAAGATGTCTTTCTCTTTTTCCTTGGTGTACCAATGACAGAACATGCAGATTCCCCACTAGCTTGCTCGGGAGTCCTGCAAATTTCAGATGCAGTAGGCCATGGTTCAATTTCTTGCTAGAATGGATTCCTCACAAGTAGGGATAATCCTTCATTTGATGTTTACTCAATTGGATAGATTTCTGTATTCCATACTGGCCATATCAGGCCTTGCAATGCTTATTTATTCCTGCCAGAAGGTACTCCACATTAGCTGATTTTATTACATTTTATATGGTTGAAATGGCACTTTTATTCTATGACCTTTTTTCCATTAGCTTAAAATAACTTCTCCAAAAAATTATCTCTACTCCAATACTTTCATATTTTTTCTTGGACTAACAGACACATTTTTACCATTTTTAGTTTGAAGAGAATGTATTCAGCAGTTTGTGTGGATAAGGGTTTCAAATATATACAGATACAATTGGGTTTATTAACTATTTATCAATTACAACAGGTTCTAATTTCCGTTCAAATTTGTTATTTGCCTCCTAATTAAAAATAATATATAATAACTCCTCAAACATCAGTTTAAAAACTATTTTGTTTTGAAATTCCTCATGAAGTTTGTCTCCTCTGTTAAAGTTATAAGGTAAATAGAGCACCTTTTGATTTGACTCACTACCTGAATTCACTAAATAAAACTAAAAATAACCCAAATATTTTTATTACATGAATTATGCATAAGGTAACTTGTATACTATATGCATGTGTTAATGTTACATACATTACATAATTGTACTATATCGGATAATAAATATATTGTGTTATAAAATTTCTATTCAAATGTATCTTAATTACATAAAATAGATGTTACAATAATTTTAAATCTATAAAAGCTATATAACTAGTTAAGATTTAAAAATAATATGCTGTTCTCTAGGCAAGTACAGCACAGTATAGTATAATACATAACACGACACTATATGATCTCATGGTCAATACAACATTGAACAATAATGCACTTCAGGAAAACAGATTACATTGCCAAAAAGGTAGCATATGAAGATAGGAAAATGGGAAAATTAGCCTTATGCAAACCTTATGTTATGCTGTAGCATTTGCCAGCTTGTTTCATGTACTCTTCGGCCACCACTGAATTTCCTGTGAACAACAGAAGATTCACAATAAATCCAAATCAGTATAAGCCACATTTTTTACATTTAAAATTGTTTATTTTTCTTTAATGATTATATATGTTGGGATATCCACTATTACTGACAAAGTTAGTACTGATTAAGAAACTTCTAAAAGGACTTCCAACATTTGCTTAGCAGACACTGAATCAAAATTTTCAATTGCTACAGTACCATATGAGAAGTCTATTTAAAATGTATTTCAGTCCAATGCCTGATATGGCAATATCTCATCTCTCAGCTTCCTAGTACCAGCACTATTTTTCAGTGCAGAAACAATTCAAATACACAAAGATTCACATCAGCATTCTGTTAAGTCGTACATGTTCCAGCAAATAAAACAAGGTGATCTGACAATCACAGATATAGCTTAATCTTTTTGGATATATCAAAAGCAGTAAATTAAAGCATTTCCTTTCATTTTACACAACATTGTGGAATTTATTTTCATGAAATGAACTCAAATATCTACTTGATTGGCTTCCAACAGTAATTTAGAGACAGCTGTTCAAAGGCATGAAAGCCTACAAAGAACGCATCTAATTGATTTTCAGACAGACCCGAGAACTTGATCCTGCACTGACTACCATCAGCAGCAAAATTTCCATCGATTTAAATAAGAACAGGTTCATACCTGCAGAGAGTAGCTACTATTTATGCTTTCACATTATCCCTTCCATAGCCAGAGATCTCTTCCTATTTTTTCTTTCACAAATAATCTACACACTTGATGTGATGTGAAAATGCTTAGAGCATACATACATGTCAAACAAAAGAGGAAAAAAATACAGATTTTTGTACAGACACTTGGTATAATTTACCTTATATTGCAAAAAAAGTAACAACCCACATTTGCAAAGAAAGGTGATGAAAAGTTTTAACACTAAAGGTAAGTGAACACACTGCAACTTCCATTCAGTTTTATGGTGCCTCTCTTCACTGAAGTCAGTGGAATTATTTATGAGTAAAATAACCAAAATTTTGAATACATAGTTTAGTATCTAGGTATTTAGAAACAAGTAAGTTTACTTCATCAAGTTTGAGGAATTATACATAGAATTATTCATTTACTGCTGCAAAAGTGATTAATATATTAACAAATACTAATTCCTATAAAATTAGTAAGTACATTATCAATAAATGAAACACTGTGATCTTATGTTTTATTTAGAAAAGGAATGCAATTGAATATTTAAAATGTACTATAATCTCAGGAACAACAGTTTTTTAACAGAACTGTCACACTGATCTATGCAAAGATCAAACAGTGGTGCATTCTGAAATCCATCTAGATGACACATTAAGATAATTAGGTGTAAAAAATTCAACACAGTAAAGGATCAATTTCATCTAAAGACAAGGAGAGTGTACACTATATCATCTGATCCATCATAGCAACCATCTTGATTCAAATGAAAAATGCCTATTCCTATGGCAGATGGAATTTACCAGGGCAAAATGTTCAATAGAAAGATTACATTTCCAGTGGGGCAGAAAGGTATATGTACGTGTCTCATAGCGGTTTTGATACAAACATCCTGGATTTCAATTGGCATTGAGATAGAATGGCAATAATCCATCATTGAAACTACACGCAGATCTTTGTTTCTTACATCATTATATGTGGATTTTTGTTTCACTTGCAATAAGATATTGTAAGATTTCCGAAAGAAAAGAAATAGACGGAAATAACATTCCAGTCATTTTAATGTTAGACAGATCACTTAGTGATGCCTGATAACTTTGCACTAGGAAACAAGCGTGACATAATTTACATTTTTTTCCAGCATAAATGAAAAGTGCTGAATTCCATGAACTGTATCAATTCTTTTACACTCACTGTCCCACCTTTTATTATTAATATACCATATCCACTCTGACACTTTTGATCATTTTCTATGAAAAGTAATATGCCTTCTCAATGGAAATAAATTTGAAATTTGCTTTAGCACATTTCAGGAGTTCAAACAACAGCCCATAGTAATTTCCACACTATACAGGTCATTTTTTAAGTTTTCAAATGTAGAATTTGCAGTCATTTGAAATATTTACTTCTAAATCCTATTTGAAATTTAAGAGAACTAGAACATTCTTTTGAGCTGATTATGGAACTAGTGAGTTGCAAAGGCAATTTTAACTGTCACCTGAATATCTCTGAGTGAGTTTGAGCTAACCGCTGCAAAACTCTGGATAATATTTGTCACACTTACTTTATACGTGTGTCATGAGGGTGGGTAACTGTCAATTTGAGGTGAGGAAAAGCTCAGAAATCATGAAGGTATGATTCAGTTGTTGATTCCTTTGTTAGCAAAAAAGTTATGATTTATGCCAGGCAGATATGATTTTAGTAACACTCAAAATTATATGTGGTGCCTTCCATTCAAAAACCTTCCCTTCAAATCTCAGTTCACATAGCTTTGGCTGTAAGAATTATTGCCATTGAAACAGATCTGACACACTAAGAAAATGACATTAAGAGAAAATATATGTCCATGACCTTGGAACCAGTGGCAAAAACTACTGGTGGCAAAACACCACCTTTCTTCCTTTGGTATCAAGGTGAAAAACACATGACCTAAGTCACTTTCCCTCACAATTCCAGAGCAAGGACAAAAGCTGGGAAAATGATCCCTTTTAATTGTTCTATGTACTAGCCACCAGCTTCTTTATCTCAGAGACAGAAATTCTATGAAATGCTTGATTTATCAATAAAAAAAATAATAATGATAAACATAAAATTATAAAATCTAGTGGATTTGTACTTTTTACTTAATCTTGAACTCTAACTGGCTGTTTTAAGTATATCACAACAGTTGGTCAGTAGTTGTTGTATGAATGTATGTATGGACATAAACAACAAACTGAGCAAGCATCTATAATGGATTTTGTCCTTACTCCTGCATTACAGCCTGAACTACAGAATTTAGGGCAATAAATAACAAGAAAAGATATAATATTTTATAATTATAGTGAAATAAAAAGTCATTGCTCAATGAGAGTATTGCTTAAATATCACATTCTTCCATTGACTTTAAAACCAGCTGTAAGTACTTTTTGTTCCTACATACATATCTGTAAATGTGTGTTGGAGCTTGCTAACATTACTAGCATATACAATACTAAGAGAAATAATGTTATTTAATAGTTGCCATATTACTATTAAAAATTAAACAGGCTAGACCCTACTTTGCATACGCAAAACAGAACAAAACCTGCCAAATTATACATATGTTTTTCCAATATCTGAACATATTATATATCCTGGAAAATAATGTAAACCCCCAGCTATAAACATACATTTAGTATTTTATTATAACAAAATGAAATTTAAATTTTACTACAATATTTTTCTACATGAATGAAGAATTTGATTTTTTTAATTGTTTATTCTTTTCAAAGAAGCAGAATTTGATTGTAAACTACTAAAGCTGTATAAGATTCCAGACTGCTGTTTCACAATTACATCAAGGGGGTTTTTCCTTCTTGTACTCACAGCACCACAGGAACACACACTTGGAGAGGACGTCCAGAGATCAAGCCCAACCTGCTTTAGCAGAATTGCTGTATTTCAACATAAAATAGCTGTCTAATCTCCTGTTAAAAATACCCAGCTAGAAGAGATTTAACAAAACAAAGCCACAAACAGCTTTCTCTGAGACAAACAGGCTCCTATTCTATAAAACTCTTCCTGATGGAAATGACAGATTTCAGTCCACAGAAAACTGAACCTCAAGACTGTGCTGATGACACCTATGGTTATAAGCATATATTGGGTGAAAATCTGGCAATAGTAAGTCTCCACTTACACACATACATACCAGGAATATATACTTCATTTGCAGGAAATTGTATACTTCTCTCAGCCTTTAAAAAACTGAAAGCAGCAGCTGCTTAAATTTCTAAAATTATGTAATGTGTGTTTCATTGGGTTATGGCTTTCTTGAGTCTTAAAATCAATTGTCCTGACTTTAAGTCTATTTTATTTAAGTCTATACAAGTTCCCACATTAGATTCCATTTACAAGCCTTACAAAAGGCCTTTTTCAGTTTTTTCTTTTTCTGTCTTAACACAGATGCACTAATGTAATCAAGGGCAGAGAATCATGTGGTATTCAAAACTAAACAGATTATTTCTTTCAAAATGTTGGGTTTTTTTTTAAAACAAACTACTTCCACAGGTCAGACTATTTCACAAGGAAACATAACGCAAACCACTCGTCAAATAGATTGAATAACAGGGTATTAATGTGGTCAGATTTTGTTCAAGCAAAGCAGAAAGATCAAATCTATCCTAATTAAAAAAAAAAAAGGCAAACCCAACAAACAGGTTAAGATAATATGATGTGCTTCTCAAGGAAACCAATCTATAAATAAAACAAAGGAAATGTGGGTGTTCTGAGCATATAAAATTAAACTAACATTTGCCCTAAACTAGCAAGTAGATGAGTTTAGCTATCCAAATAATGCTTATGAGCATTACATGTGGTTTAAATTTAAAACATTTTTCCCCACAGGAATGCACACAAGACTAATTTTAACATTTTTGATATGCAACAAAATTCTGAACCAAATTCAAATACAGTTTTGCTGCAACAGCTTCACTAACAGCCAACCAGATTTTCAAACCAGAAGTTTTCTTGCAGAAAAGATGTTGCAAGATCCACAGGCAATCCCCTTTCAAACATTCAAAATGCTATAAGGCTTAGACACCACTGTTACGGATGGAAGGACAAGGAGAATGAAGTTCTGCCATAGTCTGGTTAATATTCAGCCAGAGAAGGGCTACTTCCAGTTTGGACAAAGTCTCTATAGATTTGTTTGGCACATGGAACACATTCCTGTTATCTTGTCCCTTCTTACTGCATTTGCTCTGCCACTTGTGGTACGTTCCAGCAGAATGCATAAACCATACAGCTGTAGTAATTGTTACAGGAGATTTACTGTGCCATTTCCTTTCTGCTCAGGTGTTTTATAAATACAGCCTAGGAGCTTGGATTCTGATATTAATAAATGTATTTTAAATATCTACTGAGTTGCAACTTACACTAAAAGTAAAGATTTATCTAAGTTAAAAAGCAGAAGACATTCTGAGAAATTTTTTATATTAAAAATTACTCTTTGTGTGTACACTCTATAGCTTAATTCCACGTAATTTTCCAGACCTTCTTCTAAACCATTACCAAGTTTCTTATTAAAGACCAAAAAAATAACAAACTCTATCTTTACTTATATTGCTGTTAGCAGTAAAATGACTCCATGGCACCAGTCTTTCTTGAATAGTACTGACTGATGCTGTCAGTCAGTGACTCAACTGATCCCTGAATGTGAATAAATGAGAAGGTAACTGTTACAGTTAACAGCTGCAGAAAATAAATATTACTTTTTGGAAAGAATGGAAGACTGGAAGCTAGGAATCCTAAATTCTAATCCCAGTTGTCTTGTCACTTCATCTTCTTAACTCTCTTGCAACATCTGTAAATAATTATGATGTACATGATATGCATAATTATTTCACATTTTTAGAATGAGATAATTTGATGGCACTGGATGAAAAGTGCATTCATTTTTAGTAAAACTTACTATTTTAGTGTGCCTTTGTTCATATTTAGTCTAGAATTCATTTTAAGGTTATAAGAGACACCCCTTTTGCTTAACATACAGAAAAATCATTAAATTCTGAATTAAAAGTTTAAAAAAGCCACTGAAAAAAGTGAACACCTCTCTCCTTACTTATCCTATTGTCTTTTCAATTAGTAATGCTGCATAAAACATACAAAAGGAACTCTGTTATCAAATATTCAAACATATTCTGCCTTTGATGAATACAGAAAACTTCCACAAAGGTTAATGGGAGACAGGTGCACAAACTGACAGTAGAATATAGCCAGGAATACGACATAGCTGAAAATAGTTCCTTTCAGCTGATCTCGTGGCAGTTTTCATGCTGTTAAAACTGTTGTAACTATTGCAGGTTTTGGTGCATTACAGGATCCCTTAAGAAGCTCACATTATCACCTCTCTTGACCACATAATAGAGAAAAATGATCATACCACACACAGACCACAGACCGAAGAAGGAAAACTTGCCTTGGAATTTTTCAACTGGTAAACTTATTTCCTATAACGCTTAGGAGTGCTGGACCTTTTACCAGTGCATGTGTTTTGTGCCAAAGGTTACCAGATTGCAGAAGTGTTCTCATCTCAGAAAGGCCCTATCATTCGCCGTGACCTTATTTTGACACAACAGAAAAAAAACCAAAAATATGCCTGTCAAGCAGGAATAGGAAAGGGGGAGGAGAAAGAGAGAAACCTGTATGAGCAACACAGCAAATTTTCTATGGGAAAAGCACACACTATTAAATGATACAAGTCATATCTTTGTATTATGGAACGAGATCTTGATTATTTCAATTCCAGCAAGCCCCTGAGATGTACACTTAATTCTCCTCAAACACGATAGCAGAAAGAAAATTAAAATGAGCTTTAATGGAGAAAGGTAGGGCAACTGTCTTTTCCATCTCTCACTGCCAGAGAGAACGGAGCAGCTAGTGGCAGTTACTTGAGAGGGGAACTACCATCACCAGCATAGACCTTGGGCTAATGCTCCAAAGTAAGTCATTGTTCTTCAGCAGCACAACGATGTGACAAAGCAAGGTGAGGGTGCACTTGCCTTTGCTGTCTACCCTTCTTCTGATTCAGGCAGCATGGAAGTCTGATGTTTTCCAAAAGACAAAAGGAGAGGCTCTTCTGAATTAAATGGTATCTTCTTTTGCTTAGACTGGATTCCCACCTATCTGTAGCAGGTATCTTTAGAATTCCTTTACATGTTTCAAAATAAGTTCTCAGTAATACACTAATTCTGTTTATGTGGGTACACAATCACTGTTAAATCTCATGTTCATGTCTTAACTAAGCTATGTTCATTCTAGGCCCAATGCATTGAATGGGTGCATAAAATCCCTTATAAGCTGGTTTTCCAGTCCCAGATGCAGAAAGAGTCCACCTTGCAGCATAACTTCTCCATGTTCTTAGACAACATTATAAAATTGGGGTTCACTATACAAAAGACACTGTCACCAGAAAGCTTAGGCTAGAAGAAAACACTCACTTGTAAACATCCACTTTCTGAAACCTGTCCTTCCATCAGGTACCTCATAAGCCTTCTAGCTGATGAAAAACAGTATCAGATCATTTAAACTGATATTACTTGTGAGATCAATAACTGCTAAAAAAATCACAAACGTATCTGGTACAGTTAGCATTCTCTCGGTGTTAGTGTCACTGCTAAACTGAATCCCCTAGAAATCTATAGTTATCATTTACAAAGAAAAATGGGGGTGTCAGTGCTGCAAAAATTAGCTATTATAGTTACTGTGTTCTAAAATGAAGGACTAATGTAAAAAATAGTAACACAACCTTCAGCAGACATATGTTGGTTCAGGACCAAGAAATAAACTTCAGCCTTGAAGAGCAATTACCAAAAATAAACCATCTGAATTCATTACAGATGTTAAATATCTGGATCCTACATTCATGATTTTAAATGTACACTTGAAAAATATTACTGGAAAGCTTCAAATACAAAATAGGTATTTTATGACCAAAAAAGAAGCGTATGTAAAACACAGAAATAAAACATACATTCCTGTTCTGAGGTGCATGCATTATTGTATGATATTAGAAAATTCTGGCAAATAAACTCAAAGACTGCAGCTGTTTGTGGAACTTCATTACTGTCATCTTCATATTTATACCTCTGAAGAAAAATGCAACCCCTTCTCTTGCACATCATACAATTTTCTTTGACAGTTTCACTTCTAGTTTCTCTGAATGGTAACACCCATACTCTTATGAAATGCATGGGGGTTATTCAATGATCAGAAGCCATCTAGATAACACACAGTTTTTCTAATTTTTCTGAAGGTATAGTATGAACCCCATCTCACATGGAAGATGACAGAGGAGTAAGTAATCAACACTGACTCCTGCAGCAATTGAAGTTCTCCTGAGAGCTATCCCAGCAAAGCACCCACCAACCTGTTCCGCCTATGATACATAACATTGCTGCCTGACAGAGGCTGACTGCAAATGCAGTCCTTTTCCACTGCTGGTCAGCAGCAATTCAGAAAATATACTCACCAGACATAAATGTTTGTAAAGCCAGTGACTTTAAATAAATTATTTCAACTTGCAATTGAACTGAAAAATTAACCCTCTCTGGATCTGACAGCTATTACCTCAAAACTTCATTTTATACGGTGTTGTGAAGAGATGCCACACTTCAGCTATAGGCCCTATCCATATTAATTCTGCTTTGGTAAGCACCATTTTGGAAGATCAGCAGCCTGAGGAAGCAAGCACTCCATTGAGACAGCAGTCACTAGCACTAGCTCAGCAGTTATGAAGAAAGGTAGGAAAACTTCATGCTTCCACAGGATATATGTGGCAATATAATCATTAATTCAGGATGAGCGAGGAACAGCAAAGTCCCTTACTACTAGTTGGTACTTGTAACAAAATGAAGAGTGTGACTTCATTCCCATGTGGCACTCATCGGTGCAGTGTGGGTTTGGCGCCACTTTGCCGAGTTTAGCACACAACAAAGCAGTCTGCTGATGTGTAACACCACAACAACCCGGTAACTGAATTGCGCTTGCTGACATTCATGCCAAGTGGATTCTGCATGGGTAATTCAGTCCCTAGACTGACCAGGCTTCTATACATTTTATCCTCAGCCCACTGGAGCGATCATGGCTACCGGCCTCCTCAGCCTACGATGAGAATCATGCTGTCCAGTCAGCCTCCTCATTGGAAGCCGAATCGCAGCGGACAGGGCGGCCGCTTCACCATCGCCCCCGCTCCCCTCAGCGCCACCCGCCGCCATGGGCGCGAGGCCCAAGTGCGAGACCCGCCCCCGCCACGAGCCGGCACCGCGAGACGCCGGCAAGGCCACCGCCCTGGCGCCACAGCCGCGAGGGAACCAGCACAGGGCGCGCATGCGCGTCCCGCGCTCCCTGTCTGTCTGTCCCTGTCGTTCGCTCTTGCGCCCTCTGACACGCGGCGGCCGTATCGTGCCCCACCCCTCAAAGACTACAGCTCCCATCATGCCTCGCGCGCCGCGTCACATTCCTGCCTTAGGGCCCTGCGGGAAAAGCCCGCCCAGCGGGGCGCGCTGCATGTTGGGTGTCGTTGTTCTCAAAGCCACTTCATCGGCGTTCGGCGGGAGGGGTTCGGAGCTCGGCCTCTGGAAGCGCCCCATCCTTCAGTCGTTCCCCGTGTGAATTCCTGTCAGCTCGCTCCGCCGTGAGCACCTCGTGGTACTGTATAGACCTCCGCGTCCGTCTGCAGGTCCCATAAGTTCCTGCATATCCCGCAACGCTTTCAGAGCTGGTTTGACCCTCGGCATCCGCCGTAGGCAACCTCCCTGTCAGCTGCCGGCGCCTTTGTGAAGCGGTGGAAGCGGAGCGGGACGTGGGGCCGAGGGTGTCTGGAGCTGGAGGAGGTCCCGCTGCAGGTGCGCGGGGTCCCGCGGCGGCTCAGCGCCGCTGCCTCCGTGTGGAAGGGAGCCTCGCCCTGTCGAGTGAGGGGCGCGGCAACAGGGTGGGGCTCAGCCCTCCAAGTGGGAGACGGTATGGGTGGGCTCTTATGGTGCCGCTGCTTTTTCCAGGGCCTAGGGTGAGGTAGGGCCCTGTCAGGGTTCCTTCTCCCGTGCGGCCCGTGAGAGGTTTGGGTGCGGAGCTTGAGCTTGGCGGCACTTGGTTACTGCCGCTGTCATCTGAAGATGGGGTATGGTCTGCTCTCCTCTCGCTTCCCCTTCCCTCGGGGATGGCTCCGTTTCTTTCGTCGGGTGGTGTTAGCAGGACGGGTGGGGGCAGGAATCCATGGTGTGGTGACAGCACGCCTTTCCGGAGCTGCTCTAAAGCGACACTAGAGCGTCAGTTGAAAATGCCGAAATGGGGGGGTGGGGGTGGGATATGTATTTTATCAGTGCTTAAATGCTCGCAAGCAACACGGAGGCATACATACACTTACCCCAGTATGCATACTATTAAGTATATTGGGGTTGATGTACAAGGCTTGCATCATTTTGCATCCATTGCTGTGCTGAGATGTGCTATGCAGGAATTCTTAATATTGAATTGGTGAATTGTTATGTTATTATGAAAGCTATATTCCTACTGTTTGTTCTGGTATCTACGTTATCAAGATTAGTGTGAAAGCATTTATAGATCCTTCATCTATTACAGAACCACTTTTGCACTTTTTTATGGATTTGGATTTGTGTAAAAAAATAAAACTAAGCTTTTGTTTACTCAGCCCTCTCACGCAGTTTTCCCCACCTCTGTTCTAAGGTCTTTGTTACAAAATGGCTTTTTTTCCCCCCACATTTTGTTGTTGACCTTGTTGTCTATATTTAATTGAATCAATTATCTAGCAAAGCTTTCTGTAGGATTTGTATCTTAAAAGATCTACCAGCAATGTACAAAAAGGCTGGGGAAGAATTGGTAATCCACCTGCTTTACAGGGGATTTTTTTAACCACCACGCTTTTACTTACTTTGCCTTGTTATTTATAGTAATCCTACTAAATATTTTAATCTATATTTTGAATTCTCCAACTGTATATAGATAGATAGATATATATAGTTTACATGCTGTTAAGTTATAGCATGTCAATCTTTAAGCTGTTGAAGTGAAAAGTAAAAGACAGATGCTGTGCTGCTACTATCCTTGTTGTTTTCAGCCTCATAGTTGGGTCTGTAACTGTACCAAATCCTATAACAAGATCGGATAATCCCATCTTCAGTGCCTAACATTTCTTTCAAAGCAGTTCCTTCAAACAGTATCAGAACTACCTAGGGTGACCCGTCACCATATCATAGTTCTGTCTGCTTTGAATCCATCATTTAGTATTGAAAATGTGGTAAGTGAAATAAATATGGAAATGGAAATGTGTGGTGGTGGGGTATTATTATTATTATTATTTGAAGACATTTTGGAGTTCTGGTTTAGGTAAGCTAGTGTAGCTTCTTTAAAGGAAAGCTACAATCTTAACAAATCAGCAACAACAAGAAAAAAACCTAACTAAGGGAACAACAAAGATCCCAAACCAAAACAAGTGGTATGCTTTCTGTTGTTCAGGGTTCCAGCCATGTCTGACAAAAGTGAACTGAAGGCGGAGTTGGAGCGCAAGAAACAACGATTAGCTCAAATCAGAGAGGAGAAGAAAAGAAAGGAGGAGGAAAGAAAGAAGAAAGAAGTAAGAATTTTTTTCTCTTTGAAATTTGCCTGTTAACTTGTCCAAAATATAGGGGTAGGTTAATTTAATAACCATTTGCTACATGTTATTCAAGGGGTGTCTGTTTAATGATTGGTTGCTGATGCAAATGTAACACTTTTATTTTCTTATAAGAGCAAATGCCTACTGTTTTCTTTAGAATTATCCATATGACAAATTAGATTTAAATTTATTTTTTAATCCTACACTTGCATAAAATTTTGATTTCTACAACTACCGGGGGGGGGGTGTACCATTAATCACTGTAAAGTATTACACAAAACCTCTGCTTAATGAGTTGTGATGGTGTTAGAGAACATACTTCTGAAGTGTAGTCCTGAGGATGTCCATAGGATTTGTCTGACCATCAGTAGTATTATTATATAAACAATGTGCCAAATTCTTATGTTCTTTAGCTAGTCTTTAGCCTAAATTTTAAATTCAGAGATTCAGAGCAACACTAGGGTTGTGTATGCTACTTGTGTAGGATATACACAAGCTAACTTGATTTGTTAATAATCTTCTGGCTTTCTCTCTGATAAAGTATGTGACAATCAGTGATTTATTACTGTGTTTCTCCCGAATGCAATTTATACATTGTAAAACAGCTTTTCCTGGAATATTTTGGTGGCTTAGGGTGCTTTTTCAAGACTTTGTGTTTTGGTTGTGATCTCGTATGTGTTCTACATCAGCACATGACTGAGGACTGGGCAGCTGCCAGCTACATGACTCAGGCAAAAAGGAGAGAGAAATATCTCGGGCTATGTTCTGATGATCTTTTAACAATGTATTGCTTCTGAGATTCCACATGTGATGCTTATCACAATCTCCACTTTTACATCTTCGACATTTTCTTAATTGCTGTGCACTTCAGTATGTACTCTGTCTAGCCAAGTGTCCTAATAGCTTCTTGATTGAAGAGGGGTGTCTCTTACTGTTATTCTAACCCTACAGTGTTTTCTTTGACACTGTTGTCATTTCAGAATCAGAGCCATATGACTGTGTCTTTTAAATACTTTTATACACAGGTACACAATACATTTTCTTTCAGTCTTTCCATTTTACAGTGCTTTCTATTAGTGTGAAAGAGGTATTCTTGTTCTTATGAAGTATCAGTCATTTTGACAAGTGAGAAGACACCTTTTGCATGTTATATATGCCTTTTAAAGACAGTACCAAAGCTGCAGAATTTTGTGATTCCTGTCTGTTGCTTGCTCTACTTACAGAAAGAATCAGCAGAATTATTAGTCAAATATCTAACCTGTATGATGATAGATTTCAGTAGTGTAAGAGAACTCCTACGAGACCTCAAAAAATAAAACCATTTTTAATATCTGGTAAATGCTGTAACTTAATTATTGAATTATTTCTAGACTGATCAGAAGAAAGAAGTTCTTCCTATACAAGAAGAATCTGATCTTGAAAAGAAGAGAAGAGAAGCTGAAGCATTACTTCAGAGCATGGGGTTGACACCTGAGTCTCCTGTTGGTAGGAATGTTAATATTTATTTGAGATAAATGTTTGATGTTTTTCGGGGGTTGTTTTTTTGGGTGTGGTTTTGGCGGGGGGTTGTTAGTGGTTTGATTTTGTTAGGATTGTGGTATTTCTACAGCTGGCATAAAGGTTCTCTTGCCACTGTTTTTTGGGGTATACATGTTTGGGGTTTGTCCTGCATGATCTCTGTTATAAATGTTGACTGATGTGCTTCAGTACACATGACTATTTTGTAAAATGTATGTTTTACACTTAATGGATTATTCGGAGTTTTTTAGTTAAAATGCATAAATATCATGTATTTGTTGCTCTATTTTTATTTTTTATTTTTCCCTGCATGTTATTCATCTGTATTTTTTTCCTTTCTCTTTGTCATAATACCAAATTTTAATTACACTGGTTTTGTGCACACTTGGCTTATTTCCTTTCTCTTTTGCACCCTAATTTTCCTTATCTCAAATACCTGACTTTCATGGACTAACAGCAGGGCTAAATATCATCCTTGGTAGTTAACTTTTATGATTCATATCTGTGCCGCTCTTGGATGGGTTAGCGTAGTGGTTGTTGCTTTTTTCCTTTACATAGCCACATATTTCTGGAAGATGAAAAGAGTGATAATTCAATTCTACTTTTTGACTCTAGTTCTGAAACCTAAGGGTTTTAAAACTTATTTTTCAGTTTGGCTCAATGATGAGTGTCTATTTCAACTGGGTTTGCAAATAAAATTTGTTACAGATAAGGTGTATCTGCAGCTCTATCTTCATATTTGCTTTTGCATAATCCTCAAGCGTTCAAAAGTGAATGTGGTGTAAAAAGCATTATAGCTTCTCCCATTCTAACTGCCACTACAGCAATTTTTAGTAGCTTGAACTGTTCTCACAGTTTAGAGAATGCTATTTAGACAATTTGGGCTATGTTAGGTCTAATGTACAGCACTTGAAATCATCAGATCTTACCTGCTAGAGATTTTGTTCGTCAGACTGAGAGTTGAATGCTTTCTTGTGTGAGGTTGTGCTCGGGCAGCTGATGAGACTCTGGCAGAAATGGATATGATGTTGATGGTGGTTTTCTAAATCTGTGAGGGAGAATCTAAAAACCATAGGATAGTCAGTCCTTAAAGCAAGTCATTGCATAGACTTACTATACTTATATGAAAAGCTCTTTGGGGTGCTGGCCTGTACGACTGGGGCATGCCCTTGTGAGTATTGTGTTAAATTCCATTGAGCATCTACCTAACCACACATTTCAATGTACATGTACATAGATTTGCAGGGAATTCATTCTGTTTTCTGTTAAGATACTCAGATCCAATTTAGATCCTAAATCAAGCTAATATGTCCTATTCAGTAGTTCCAGTAGCATGCCTAGTCTTGGACTTGGTCTGTTGACTAGATGCTGGCTAAGTATGGTAAATACAGTGATTGTATGCCTGAGCTGAATCTGACTCACAGCTCACCAGCTTGGTGTGCAGATAACTTGAGCTTTCATAGTTGCTGTAGGTGGATAGCTTGAGATTAGATTCCTTCATAGCAAAATTCTGAACACAATTCCTGTCCTGTTAGCTGCTGCAGTAAGGTAGCTCTCTTATGGGAGGAAGGGCCTTAACAATGTAAGTATGGTTTTGATATCTAACATAGTGGTTGTATAGGAATGCATAAGTTAGTGAGTCAAAATCCTTTTTCATCCTTCTTTGGGGTGGGTGGATTTTTACTTTATCTTAAGACTGTTGATCTTTAAATAGGTTTCACCTCACTAATAGGAAGCTTTTCTTCAAAACGGTTTGCCCCACGAGAGGGCACTGTAGCATCAAAACTAAGTTAATGGATTCTTTTGCCCGTGCTGCCTGACTTCTGTAAATGGTAACAAGATATGTTTCAGATGTCACTTGAATTAAGAGAGAGTGACATTAAAATGTCGTCGTTTCTGTTAGCGCACAAAAATAATGTGGGAATTTCCTTTAGTATAAATTATTTGGTAATGGTGATGATGGATTGAAGAATATATATGTATATATTTATACACACTCATATTTATATAAACATAAAGTCTAACTACGTATAAGTATAAATTTATAAAGTATAATTCTACATAAAAGTCTCTCCTTTAGGAGGAATGAATTTTCAATAAATTAAAGAATTCACTGTAGTTTTGTAAATTTTTAGGGTGTATTTTTTTCGTCAACCAGAATCATGTCTCTGTTTGGGGATGGGATGGAAATGTGCTTCAGAATTCTCCTTTGCCTGACCCTGAACAGACTGGATCCCAGTTTTTATACAGAACTTCTGTTCAGTTGATTACAGGTTCATTTTAAGAGTTGCTGAGGAGTTAATGTGTTCTATGAACGTTTTACATATTGCTGAAAAATGAAGTATATAAGGACCTTCAACACAAACCCTGATTCTTAAGCAATCTGTTTGCATCAGATTGCATTGTATCATTCACTCTAATATATCAGGTCAAAAAAACATGTTGCTTTTTAAATGTTAATTGCATTCTTCATCTGCATGCTGAAAATTAATTGACTTTTAGGAAAAAGTTCCAGTATAAGACTACTATATTTTTTTTGTCAAGTAAAAAGAAAAAAACCATAAAAATCCCCCAGAACCTAACTTTGGAAACTTCTTGTTGTAATATACAGGATTTATGTTGATTTGATTCAAACTAGAACAGAAGTAAAGTGTGCTGTGTGACAAAGCCAGTTCTTTTGTACCACACTTTGGTGACTGTATGTTTAGAAGCAACATTACCAATTAAATATATCCAGTGGCTAATTTTTAAGAAAAACTGGTGTCAAAGTTATATTAACAGCTATCATTTATGTTTAAGTAATGTGGTTTTTGGAAATTGCCCTTTGAAAATTGATGCCATCGTTTGTCAGAAGTTCAGTCTAAAAATATATTTTCAATTCATTTTCTCTTAACTGTCTTTCCCTCCATGTCTTTTTTTTATGCTCAAAGTGCATAAATGCCAAACAACTGCATGAAAGTCCAGCATGAATTGTTAACATTGTCTTTTCCCCTCTCTTTCTACTGTTCATTTTCATCCATGTATATTTTGTTTGCCATCCCTTTTTTTTTTTTTAATACTTCATGTTAAATTAATTTTAAAACATCCTAAGCTGTGCAACCTCTGCGAATAGTAACAGCGGATACCTGTCTGTTTCACTATTTAGTCCCTCCTCCTACCTCTCCGTCTTCCAAATCTGTGAGTACACCAAGTGAGGCTGGAAGCCAGGACTCTGGTGATGGCGCTGTTGGATCTAGGTATGTCACTTTCCTTGTCATGTTCCTTTGCTTAAAACTCAGATTCTGAATAATTAACTTTTAGAAGAAATGAAGGTTAATTACTTGATTATAATAACATGAGGTTACAGTACTGAATCTGTGAACAGTAACTTTTACACAAATCCTTTAAAATTTGAAATGCAACTACACTTGCTAATTTGAAATTGCCAACATTAATGTGGAGTTGTTTAAAGTTCCATGTCAAAAGTGATAGTGAGTCTATCTTATAATGTTCTTGTAAGCATGAATGCCTCGGGACATTAGAAAACTGGAGAAGTCCAACTTCTGGGCTCTTTCCAGCTTTTTCTAAAGGAGAGTGTGTATGGATGATAGTCTGTTTCCTTTTTTTTCCCCTCTAGTCTAGCTGGTCTAATAAAAGATACTGTCTACAAACATTGCATTGCTTCTGATTTTAATTTCCCCACCCCTTACCCAGAACAGGATTTCTCATGATTTCACTTTGCAGTTATTCCTGTAACGCAACTATACTGCTTAATTTCTCTCATTTGGTCAAAATACAGCACCATCTTAGTGCAGCCACAGGTTTTCCAGTTCCAGTACTTGCCACATCTGTTTGACCCTTTTTTTTTGGTGCAGTTTGACTTATGTCTTCTATAAGGAGTCAGATAAATATTTCTGTTCAGTTGATTCAAAGCGGTGACATATGGTGATAAGCTGGGACATGCTACTTCCAAATGGCATTTCTGTTGTTCTCATGCACAGTCTGTGAATAAGAGCAGTTTGGCTGTTAACACCGGTAGCTTGTATTTTCTCAGCAAATTAAGTTCACTTATTTAAATTTTATTGAGTGTGCATTGGGAGTAAAGTTTAGTTAAAGCACATTAACAAAAGCAGTTATTGGATAATTCTCTGCTTGTATGAGTACTTGTTCTGCAGAAAGACTAAATACACTGCTTTGAAACCTCATTTAAAAAGACTGCAGTTACGTCTTGTAAGCATGTGGGTTATGCACACATAAGTATGTACGATCTTAATCTAAAAACATTCAAGAGTTTAATGGACTGAGCAAATGTTACAAGGTGCATATTTGTAAGTTAAAATAGAGAGAATACTTTAGTCAGCAATAAAATTGTTCCGTAACTACCAAGCAAGTTTTAAATTGTTTGAGATCTGTGATTATGGCTTATTAAATTGTCATTTCATACTTAAATTCAGTGTTTTAAAGAAAAGGAATTATGATTACTTTTTTATAAAATAAAAAAGAAATCTTTCCATTCACAAAAGTTCAACGTGAAACAATATGTATAGGCTGCATATCTTGAATTGAGCACCATGTTGTGTACTGAATTTATCTTCGCCTCATAGGTGTTCTGTGCTCTCTGATTGTGTGTTCCTCAAGCATAGCAACATTGTGTTGTAGGCATACATTTTCTTACAAAGCCTTGAGAAAACTTGTATTGTAAACCTCTGTAGCTTCATGTATTTGCAAGCTTTAAAACTAAATCTGTCTCTTGACAATTTCCCAGATGTGGAATCATAAAAAGATAGTGGTCTTGAAAGTATAGAGGTATGAACGTATAGCTAAATTAAAGGCTATATACAGTCACTGTTAAAGTCCTCTTGCTCATTTTCTGGCCACTAGATAACATTCTTCCCCTGAAGAACCTGAAAATTAATGAGAAAAGTTGGAATGTGTGATATCCGTTAGCATTATACCTGGTATTTCACAGGTGACTTTATATCAGTATGTGTTATAACACCCAAGTTGTTCTGCTATCCTTGATAATCTTAAAAAGCTCTTCATATTAGTGCATTATTTCAGGTTTGGTTATTTTCTCTGGTCTGTAGCCATTTGTTCTCTTGTCATGCTGCAGCTATATATTACAAAGATGATCTCCTTTGTTAATGTAATCTTGTCTCTATGATTCTGAATCTTGACAATATCTTATTTAGTAGAGTGGTGTTCAGACTGTATTCCTGCTGTTAACTTCCATCTGTCTTGCTTTATTTTCATGAGCAAAGAGTTTTGGTACCCAGTTTGATACTGTTCTTTCTCTCATTTCCTCAGTTAAGAATATACATCTAAAACTGGAAATTAATACAGCTGGCTTACTTCTGGGTTAGGTGGATGCTTCACAGAACTATTTTAGATGCAGAAAATCCTTTCTAGAGATATAGCCTGGATACAGAGAAGCTAGGATGTATATGGAAGAGTAGGAATTCCTGTTCACTGAAGCTTGTGGACAAATTCATGTAACTTAAGGTGTAACAAACATCTGGGAGCAAAAGGAACAGTACAGTTTTGGTACACATATAACAGATTAATTTTATCTGGGAATGTTGCCTTTATTTTAGAAGACTTATCTCTGAGAAACGTTTAACTATATAACCGGTATTGCTTGTTGACTTGAATTATTTTAAAAGGCAAGCTATCTCAAGTACCACCAAAGCAACCGTTGCAAGCTAAAGGAATGCTTTGAAAGCATGAAAGTTGCCTCAGTAAGGGCTATGTATTAAGCGGGCCCAAAATTTGGAGCCTTTTAAATTCATAGTCTTTTCCCCAGGTTTCTCTCAAGTGGATTTGAAAAAGTTGAGAAAATGTTTGACAAATACTGTGGTAATGCAGGATTTGGATTTGTAGATAGGCAGTCCTTTGCAGAAGCAACATGAAGGTTGGGGCGGTTGTTTGGTGGTTTGGTTTGGGGTGTTTTTTTATATATATATATATAATAACACAAGCAATATCCAGCTTGAAGTTTCAGGCACCAAATTAAACTTCAATCTTAAACCTACGTTGTCAAGAAAAATAGTAGAGACCTAAAGAATAAGTGTACTCAAAGTAGTTAATTTCATGTTAAATGGTGTGTTTTCTGATGCACAAAAGATACGGAAATGTATTACAGATTTATTGCCAAGTTACTGATGGAGATGCAGTAGCAGTTATGTAGGATGATTTGCCAGATATAAGCACATGGATTTGTAATTCTTAATTAAACTCTAACTAATTATTTTAATGCATACTTCCTACAAGAACAAGGTAGTGCGTGATACACCCATGCTTAGGAGCTTCTCTGGCATTGCCTGTATGCTTTGAGATTACCTTTACCTTTGGAATTCTGAACTTGGTTGATAAGAGCATTACCATGCATGGGAATGAAATGTAGAATTACATTTTATGGACTTACCATAATAAAATATTATATGTTTTTTTATAACAATATAATAGCATCAGAAAACCCACATGTGTTCATCTGTTAATCTCTCATATAATTTTGTTTTTAAAATCTCTCTAAGCCTGATAGCAGGCAGTAGTCTAACTTAAAATACATAGAGAAGGGATGAAGGCTAACAATGAAGGGAGAGGGAAGATTTATTTCCCCCTTCATATTTCTTCTGATCAAGTGACTTGAAATGGCTCTATTCTGTTCGTTACTATACATGACTGAAACGTGTTATTAATACAAAGCCCACTATTTCTAAGTGATTCAAATACCTTAAATGGAGTTGGCTCTAAATCAGATGACACTTACAAGCCCAAGGCAGTGCTTAACCCATAATTACTGCAGTGTCATATCTTGGAAACTCTAGCAGTTCTCTATCCCAGTGGAAGTACATTTTTGCCCTGCTACCACAAGGCTTATGTGTTGATTCATTTCCTTTACCAATATGACAGTTTCCTCCACATACTTACTGCTCTGGGCAGGATTGCATTATGTTAACAAATCTGAACAGATTTTTAAAAGGAATTAAAGTTTTTAATGGTTCTTGTCAGTATTAAAAGTATTTTTATTTGCCTCTCATAAATGCCATATTTGTTTGCAGGTCTTTAACTTTCAGTCTTTTTAAAATGATTTCTTTTCTAGTAGCTCTGAATTCTGTGTTTGCTTTTTAACTTCTGTATTTACTGCATGTATTATTGCACTGAATGTTTGCTGAATTTCCCTTAACTGATGTTACATTGCTTTGTTTCTTGTGAACAACAAAATAACTATAAGCTTACTGTAACTCTAGCATTTCATAGCGTGTATTTGCTTCACTAATCTCTGGCCTTTTTTGCTAATGCTGCATGATTGTTCAACCTGGGGTGTCAGGACGCTGCATTGGGATACTGATCCATCAGTTCTTCAGCTCCACTCTGATTCCGATCTGGGGTACTGCATAGATTTCTTATATTCCCTCTTTCACGTACTTATGGATAAGAGCTTTTTTTTTTTCTTTTTAATGTAAAACTTCAAATTGTTAGAAGACTGTTCTGTAATAACAGAAATTCACTATCCTTAGACTTAGTGCAGTTTGCTTGCAGTGGGAAAGTGTTCTATCACTTAATACATGTAAGATACGTATTTCTGATAACAATACGTATTTGTGCTGTTCTTGAGTCTTCCTTTGATAAAATACAAACTTCAAGATGTCATTTCTTTACAATAAGAAAACTTAGAATAACTGTATTTTAAAAACAGAGTAGCTCCCTTTTTTTCTTGTGCTGCAGCTTTTAGAAGCATATTATAAGCACTTACTGAATCCCATATTGTGCTGTAAGAATTATGACTCTGCTCACCAAAACATTTCAAAAGGGGTTACTCTTTTTTTTTTTTTTTTTTTTTTTTTTTTTCTTTTTTTTTTATGGGGGGGGGGG
>NDXB01014098.1:23838-40820 GCA_002631895.1 Agapornis roseicollis
TAATCTCCTTTTATCTAAGGAGAGGGGTGGGTGAGAAATTAAATTTTATATAGGTGAATTGTTGTTGGAACATTGCAGTGTTACCAGAATGTATACTGAAATTAGCTTTACAGGGAAACTACAGTGACTGAATTTATGCATGGAAAAATTCAGTCACTGTGTGTTTTGGAAGTACATTGCTCACTGTAGCTTGATACTAGCTGTATCTGCATTTATAGGATCTTCCATAGGCTGAAGTCAGAAGGCTCAGACATTTTCAGTGTCTTATTCTGAAGTAATGTCTTACAGAGAAATCACTTGTCAGTGTTTGAGTCTCAGATCAGATTTGCAGCTCTGCATTTAAAATAGTATCTTAGATGAAGACAAAAAAGGGCAGCAAAGTTAAAAGGACTAAAAAACGCTTTTTCCTTCAGAATGCCTAAGCTGGTTTTTAAGTTTTAAAATCCTGGTACTGTTTCTGTACAAATGTGACTTGTGAGCAGATCTGTTCCAGTGCAAATAGAGATGTCATAAACTTAACAGTATCCTAGTCAACCACAAAGAGCAAAACTTTAAAATTATATCCTAAAATCCAGGTATCTGTATATATGCAGGTGTTCCTTTTTGTTGCAGATTTATAAATAGCTGTTCATTCTAAATAATAATGATAATAAAATATTAGTCATAGTTATGTGACTTCTTCAGAGTTAAATTTCCACTGGATTTTGGCTAAGCAGTGCTGTGACATGGTGACTTGGGTATTCTTTTAGACAAAATGTGAATTAATTCATAAATGTTGAATGTTTTTTCTGATTTCTCTATTCACTTTTTTTAGACGTGGACCTGTTAAACTTGGAATGGCCAAAATTACACAAGTTGATTTTCCTCCTCGAGAAGTTGTTACATATACAAAGGAGACACAAACACCTGTTATGACTCAGCCAAAGGAAGGTGAATACTGTTTTCTTGACGGCCATCATCATTTTATATATGCGCACTTCACAAAAGTCACTTACAGATGTTTTTTCCATCATTTCAGTGTCAAGGGTTATCTTTAGGTCTTTAAAATACGTAAATACATTCATAATAGCTTACTTATCACTATCTAAGTTAAATTTTCTTTTATTATAATAACGACAGAATTAGAACCAGAACTTGTGACTTTGAAGCTTAAGAAGGTAAATGAGAGGTTGATATATGAGACAATTGATAGACAGTTGATATAAATTCCATTATTTATATGTGTTGCTTATGTGTTACTGTTATTCTGTATCTCGTTTAATGTTACTTTTATTATTAATACATGGTATTTTCTTGCTTCTAGTAATGTTCAGATTAGACACAAGGTTGTTTAATTAGCTCATAAATAAGCGGGAGATATCCTGCAGTTATGACATCCCTAAGAGTTACTTGAAGGTAACTCAGCAGTTAACCCCACACACTTTTTAAGAAATTGATTTTTTTATACCTGGAACTTGCACATTGAGTTTTAAAAGACGGAGCTAATATCTTTATTAACCTGTGCCATTTCTGTTCTCAGCAGCTGAACACATGCTTTCTTTCAGTCATGACTTGTTTGCTTTTCAGAAAAGAAATTTTTCCAAAGGTGGCTAATAAGTTTAGTTTTCAATGTTGAAACACTTGAATTTTGCTGCAAATAACAATACTAATCTTGACCTAGTTTTCATGTAGCTTTACAACAAAATCTCTTAGTTACTTGATATGACTGACTTTGAATCTTTGCTAGCAGTTTTAGGGCCTAATTCTACACTCATAATTTTCTTGCTCTTTGGTATGTGGACTTTTGGGTGTTTATGCAAGGAGATAGAAGCACTTTTGAAACATGAAGAGAATCCTCGGCTGAAATCTTAGGCTGTTTTTTCTGTAAAACTATAATTTACTTGGAAGTGTAACGCAAGTGATGGGGAGTGTAAAGTGGAATACAAGTGGTGCAGAGTTGTTGCTGCTCCAGTCTACATCAGTGTGTTGCCCTTGTCTGGGATGTGTCTGGAGAGCACTTTGGCAAGTTTAGCAATATGCACATGACAGTGTGAAAGAGTTGTGGGGCAAGGAGGAGAAGAGAAAAGGAAGTAAATTGCAACAACACTCTGTTGAGAAGTTTTTGTTACCTCTGGATATCCAGTGTAAGGCATCTGTGTGTCTTTGGAGCACAAACCAGATGTTTCAAACTGTTATTCAGTGAGCCAGAGGTTCTGTTCTTTCTCTGTTTCTTTTCCATTCTTCATTTTATCTGTATCCATACACAGATGGTATTTGGGGTTTTCCTGCTTTCATTTTTCCTATGCCCTTACCTTTTCCTTTCTCTGTTCCCTCAGGATTTTTTCCTCCCCTCTATCTATGGAATCTGAAGACTTAGTTCATAATTTATGTGCTTGAAGGGTTTTACTACTGCTGCCTGCTGTCATTGGAAATTGCCTGGGATTGTATGGTCTTAGTTTCATACTCTTTACATAGGCTGTAGGTGAAGTTTATTGGAGTTGAGTGGGAAAGATGGGTCATCTACATTTCTGTATTGACCAGAAAGCTCTCTCAATGCAGATGTTGTCTCCTAATCCATTCCACCTTAAAAATAATACTGTTTTCTTGAGGGCCATCGTAAACTTATGTATGTGTACTTCACAAAAGTCACTTAGAGATGCCTTTTCATTATTTCAGTGTCAAGGGTCTTCTTAAGGTCTGTCTTAAAACTGCCGAAATCATTCATAATTAATCTCTATGTTCACAATTTATGATGACATCTGAACGGGGACGCAGGTTTTCTTTAGGAAAAGATTTTTCACTGCCTCAAAAAATAAAAAAAAAAAAAATAGTCACAAATTTTGATTTTTGGGAAGCAAATTTTGAAGTCTTTAAAACAATTGACAGAAGCAATATGCTGAATTTTCAGAGTGCAGTTAGATAAATTTGAATTGGATCTATTCCATCTTTGTCAGATTTTCTCTAGTTTACAGTATACTCACTAAAACAGAAATAAACTTGAAATTGTGAGAAAAAAATAACAAAGTACACTTGAGAGTTGAGCTTGCAACTGAATTTACACAGACAGTTCATATTCAGTAGCTCCCGTGTATGGCAACAAGCTGCATCTCAGCTAGATTAGATCCAGTGTTCACACTTTCTTGTAAAACGGACCGGACCTTTCTTGATTATCATATCTTGAGAGTTAAAAATGCTGTTGGAGAAGTGCTTTTGAACAAAGGAAAACAGAAGCAGTTTTATTAGGTATGGTGTGCAGTTATTCTGTACATTGTGCTGTAGGTTGAATCATGTCACTCTGTTGAAGTTAATAAACATGTTTCACAGTTCCTGGGGGAAGATGCCCACAACCGAAGTAGACTTAGAAGGTAAATCTGCAGTACTTGTTTTATGGGCTTTTTGTATGGTCAGTGTAACCCACAGCTGCCCTTTCCTCAAGGTCCCATATATACAGGTGTCCAAGGAGAACCATAATAAGAAATAGTGCCAGGGTAGCAGTCTTGGTGCTCTCAAACTTCTTGCTTTGATGAAAATACGGGCACGTGTCTGTCCTCAGTACTCTTTCTTCTTTCACACTTTTGTCAGTTTTTGTTTCTCCAGAATTTTGGCCAGCCTCAGTCTTCCAACTTCCCTGTTTCTGTAGCAGCTGTATTTATTATAGGGGAAAAAAAAAGAAATCATGAAATAGTTTGTCATTTAGAGGAATATAGCAAAGCAGGTTTTGTCATTCTCATATACAGTAACTATGGTCATCTTTTGTTTTGTTTAAGGACCAAATAACTTCATTTTGGCTTGGTAAATGTCTTATGCTATACTTGGTGCTGTTCCCCTTTACTTCTTAACCTAGACATCTATGTTTCTATGCCATTAATATACTTTAACTTTTGTCACCGTCATAACATGAACATCCTGTGTTTAAGGTGCCCCATTCCCTAGCATCCTTGTTTTGCCATCCCCTTTTCTACTCTCTAAATCCATTTCTCACTTACTGCTTACTTGCCTCATTGTTCAATTTTGGTGAACATGTTGTTTTAGTTAGTGTGGGTCAGCTGGTTATTAGAGCTGTTATTTGGCCTCTATTTGGCATGCTCCATCAGGCAGCGGATTTTCAGGTCTGCTCTCTGAAAATACATTTGAAATTGTGTTCCCTTCATACACTCATTTCTTTCTAGCAGGCAGCAGGAGCAGTTTCAGTAGCAGAGACACAATTCAGATGTGAACTCTGGTATATGCCTCAATGTTCTACAGGCTCCGTGTGGGCCACAACACAGAGTACTGTCATCATTGGTGATAAATCTTTTTACTCTATAGTTCTTGCTACATTGTTTCTCCTATACTCTTTGATCTTTTCCTTTGTGATGTGCTAACATCTTGGTCAGATTCATATGGAGAGAAATGAATTGCCAGTATGGCAAATAAGGATGTTTTATGAGTTCTTGTAATAGTTGATCTAAAGAAAGGTAGGCATATAGAGGTATATGACTCTGCTCAGCTGTCACAATTAGGGCTTTTCCTGAGCTAATGGGATACTTGTTACTTAGTCCTGCCTTACAATATTGTGTTTGTGTGATCACAGCTAACAGCAGATAGTATTATTGCATTAGCTTCACTCTTTGAGGAATTATTGTCTCCAGGATGCAGAGTGAAAATACTAAGCATTTTTGTCCTTTTAATTCTTACCTAGAGTAATAGCAATGTGCTGCATAGGATTGGCTTCTTGGCTGCTGTTACAGTGAATTCAGCACTTTTAGATTTTAATATTTTAAAAAGAAATAGTGGACCCTTATATATTCATGCATTATCCTGTACATGCCTTAAAATGTGCAGTGAAATATAGATGGGAAAACTTGATACGAAGACATTGGGCTTAACAAAAGCCGGCCATTTCACAGATGATTTAACTTTGATTAACCTACTCTGCAGCAACAGATTACTCAGACAACTGGAACTTCATTCCATAGTGTTATTGCTAGGTGCAGCCTAATTTACAGCACTAGTTTTCCTTCTGTCTTGCCAAAATACATCACAATTTTGATGTTAACTTGAAGTAAAAATTCAGTGATTCATTAAACTGGTTTTTAGTATTCATTGACAAGAAATGTGTAGCTATTAAAGTAGCTGCTATTTTTATGCAGTCTTTACTGCTCTGTAACCTTAGATCCCCTGTTCACCTGTCAGAAATATCATGGAGTTAATCCCTTAGTATATTAGAATGAATATTCATCTGTATGTTGATGTGACATGGAGTCCCATTTCCTGTCTTCATGGCTCTACTATGACTTATTTCTAAATCTTGTAGCCTTTTTTTGAATTGCGAAATTGTATTTGGTATACTCATGAATGAAGTGTCATAAAATTCCAGTAGGTACCATTAATAATGAGTAAAGAGGATGAACCTTTAAGGTTTCCACATGCTGACTTGAAACAAATGCAGCACACCAGTGTATCATGTGTTCTTGACTTACTCATGTGGAACCTTTTCAGAAATAGTATGTCCAATCCATCAGCGTTTGCTGGGCAATATATTATTGTTACACCGATTCCTTGCACATACCAGCACCTGACCTGTTATTAAATACATGCAAGGTAAAGGAAAGACAAGGGAAGTAATTAAAACAGAAAATTCTTACCTCTTTTGTTGTCCAACAGCTTTGTGCAGCCTTTTTTCTTTGCAAACTTCTGTGAGAAAGCTTCCTAATTTTGGATAATGAGGTCAAAAACTTGTACATGTGGGGTTTTTGTTTTGTGTTGGGTTTTATTGTTGTTTTTATTGCGGTGTTGGTTGTTTTTTTTCCCCAGATCCCTTAATGTGAAAGTTTGTGTGTGACTTCTCTTTAGAGAGAAGATTTTAGGATTACGTAGTTACAGATAGATCTGTAAGATGACATGTTTCGATTTCAAGCCTGATACTTTGAGAATATTAAAGTAAGTGCTGTATCCTGCATTTAAATGCAGTAATATCAGCTGGCTGTGTGCAGTGAAAGTACTATGAAGGAATTTAGTGCTCTATAATATATGCCATTTATGTTTCAACATTAAAAGGCAGGAGCAATCAACTATATGATCTTTTGAATAAAATATGTAGATTAGAAGGTCACTTAGCACTAAGGGGTTGACCATCTGCATTTGACAAGAATTTGACTCCTGTCACTGAAAATGGTACTTAGAATCAGTGTAGTATGACTAATGGGAAGTTGGGCTGAAATTTCTAATTTGGAACTTTCAGAGCTCGAGTACTGTGCCCAGGGTGACCCAAACCCGAATTTCTGGATCTGAAGGCATAGTTTCAATCTGCAGGATTGATTGGCAGGGCAAACGAGGGGGATTTTTATGCGAGTAGCTGTAATGTGGGTATGTGGTGCTGCGTTTGTTGTTCTCAAAATGTGTTAACTCCTATTGCATTTTTTAATTAATCGGTGTCCACACCTATAGTGATTTGACATGAAGAATTCCAGTCTTTACCATTGCTATAAGTTATACAGTTTTCAGATTACACTCCGCTGTACATGAGAATCCATCTAAAAAGGAGCAGTGTCTTTCCCCATGTGATTTTTTTGCCCAAAAAAGCTTTCATTTTTTTTAAGTAGCACAAAAGCTGTAATTGGCATGCTTTGTAAGGAAGTGTCAATGTGCAAGAGAGTGGAGATCACTAAGAATTCTTTTACGCGTTCTTTCCCCTTTGCACCACCGCCTCCTCAGCAGGGTCACTGAGATCACTAGCTTTTCTTGAAATGGCCATTTTCACTGGCAGGTGCATTATACCCTGTATTTTCAGATTGTTTTTCCATTCTGAATGTTTGGCAGGTTGATTGCTCTGGCTGCATTGACGGAGAAAGGGCTGACAAATGCAGTTGGGCTGGCTGAAAAGACAGTGATTACTGTTTTCCTTTGTGGCTGATTGAGGCCCTTGAAAGGAAAGATTTTAACCTTCACCATTTGGTTCAAAAGTATGAGCATATATTGAAATCATTCATGCCATTTATCCTAGTTCTGTAAACTTGTCAGAACGTAAAAATCGCTCAATTTCAAGTAATGTAGGATTGGCATACGTCATTATCATTTTGATTAAGTTGGAGTTTGTATTATTGTGTGCATTATACAGTGTCATTTAAAGCTTTCTTTCCTGCAGGTACAGTTATATTTTTATTGCCTATACTATGGAGTTAGAAAGATTTTCAGGCCTCTTTAAACCTATCACTATGTGTGTGGTTTGGCAGCTGGTATGGCCTACAAGCTGTATTTTGTTTGCAGGGTAAAGGCTTGTCTGTAGACCTCCTGGAGTGCTGGTAATTGCACAGACTTGCCAATGGGGAAAGACATGATTGGAAGCAGTCAGGCAGAAAAATGTTGTGCCATCCCATTGCCACCTCATAGCAGAGACACAATCCTAGCAGTGCCATCTGGTTGTTGCTATCTAGTCAGCTGGCCTGGCTGCTGGGACCATGGCTTGGCAGCTGGTTCCCATCCTTTGACCACCCCTTTTTCCTTTTTCCCCTTTTTTGTGTGTGTGCATGTGGATTTATTTATTTTTTTATTAGATAACTTTGAACGTGGGTCAGGGGGATGGCTCTAACAAACAGGCCTAGTCTCTGTTGAATACTGTCTCATTACTAGTGATCAGGCATACAGCAGACTCCTGCTGCCATTCCCTTATAAACAGATGACATAGCTGTTGAACCAATAAAAATAGTCTTTTCAGAAGCTTAGCCTAGAAAGTGGGTGAAGAAAAGCCAGGAAATGCATATTCCACAACACTAAGTAATTTAAAGTTATTTTCTGGTTTACAGTTCTCAAAGAGTAAAATGTAGAAATGCAGAAAGTGCTGTAAACCTTGTCAGTATTCCTGAACATTAACATTTTATGTTATTCATTGCAATTAGAGAAAACACATTTTACTGTAAAGTTCTCATTGCCAAACATGATACAGATAATGAGACTTGCATTTAGAATGACAGAAAAAATGTGATCTTCCTGCTATTATCTTTAGCAAAATTTGCCTCTCAGAATAGCAACCTGAAAGCTAATGTAAGCTATCTTCATGCCATGCAAAGACCCATTAGACTCTGATGGTTTCAGATCAGAAGTAAGCAGCTGCTCTGTAGTCTATTTTAGACATTTGATTTTTTTCTTTATTCTGCAGCATTAATGTGTCAGTATGTTACACAGAACACGCATCCACCACATGGTTTTGTATGGAATCGTAAATGCTGTAAGAGAGATTTCCACTTTGGATTCTTTACAATTTCTTATGTGTCTTATTTCAGTTTATACAACTACATAATTCAGTGCAACTAAAACCTACGTGTAGACAGCATTCCAATGATCTTTTGGTTTGAGATAATGTTATCCTGGGGACTACATTTTACAAATAAAACCATTTTAAGCTAAGTGGTACTATTTTACATCAGTTTGAGATTGATCTGGAATGTTACTGTTCCTCTTTAAAGACATTGACAGTCTCACCCTAATGTTTCTCCTTAGATGAAGAAGATGAAGATGATGTGGTGGCACCAAAACCATTGGTTGAACCTGAGGAAGAAAAAACCTTAAAAAAAGAGGAGGAGGAAGAAGGTACAGTTTGCCTCAAGACATCCTGAGTGTGCTGTAGAGAAATGCATCAAGAAGTGTTTTACTTTTTTTCCTATTAAGTAGAAATTAATTTATGTTTTAACGATCAGCTAGCAAGGTATAAAATGTAAAAATGCATTTCAAATCTATGGAGTCTAAGGAACAAATTTCCCAGCATCATGATAAATACTCTTGTTATGGTTTTCTCTTTCTTGGAAAGAACTGCTGGAAGCACGCAGTCCAGAGAATGTTTGTTCAATTCTTTTCCAGCTGCCCCTCATGAACTGACAGAAGAGGAAAAACAACAGATTTTGCATTCTGAGGAATTTTTAAGTTTCTTTGACCACTCTACAAGGATTGTTGAGAGAGCCCTGTCTGAGCAAATCAACATCTTCTTTGACTACAGTGGGAGAGACTTAGAAGACAAAGAAGGGTAATGTGAATGTTGAATACTTAGCTGTGAATGACCAATATTTGTAATTGAGAAAGTGATCTAAGATGGGTATCTGCTAATTGCCTTTATAGAGAAATTCAAGCCGGAGCAAAACTGTCCTTAAATAGGCAGTTTTTTGATGAACGTTGGTCAAAGCATCGTGTCGTCAGTTGTTTGGACTGGTCATCTCAGGTAAGTTAAACAGTTACCTTGGTAAGTTGTTCTAGTTCTGTGAACTTGACCCCTCGATCAGCACAGCTGAAACAGGCTGTATTTTTTGGATGTGTTCCTTACAGGCTCTGTAATATGCAAAAAGTAAAGAGTTCTGTTAATCTTTTCTGAAAAGTAGCTAAAGGTTTGTATTCTGAAGAAAGTCTTTGGCATGTCTGTTTCTGATTTATGGACTACTTCATAGAGGTAACTGTTGCCTCACTAAAAAATGCTCACTTAAAAGTTGTGTCTTTTACATTTAAAAGCAAGTTATGATGAAAGACAGAGCAAGACCCTAATGTGTATGTTAATACTTTTTTTTTAATGAGCTAAATTTGAAACAATTACAGTTTTAACTGGCAGTTTCTCATTTATAGATAATATAAGGTGGCTTTTGGGTTTTGATGGGGGGTTTTAACCTTAAAAAGAAAACAAAGGTTCTAGGATTGCCTGGGCTATTAGCTGGTCATCTTCCGTACTTTGAGATTTTTCCTTTTTAACTTTCACAGTACCCAGAATTACTTGTAGCCTCTTACAACAACAATGAGGATGCACCTCATGAGCCTGATGGGGTGGCCCTGGTATGGAACATGAAGTACAAGAAAACTACTCCAGAGTATGTCTTTCACTGTCAGGTATGATTCTGTCTCAGGAGGCTAAAGACTTTATGTTGATGAACTTAGACAAGTACCTTCCTTATGCTTGTCAACATAACCATTTCATTGGGCTGGCATTCACTTTAACCACATGTATTTGCAAACAGAGGTTGGTAGCTAGAGATTTTGAGCATTATTCTGTTTCAGAATTTCTGACATCATTCAGAATTCAGTCTGGTTTGAGAACTCATTTTCTTAATTTATTTAAAAAACAAGAAACCTTCTTGTGTAATGGTTGAACCACAGAGACGGTTTGTATTTAAGGAGATTGTGTACTACTAGAGCTTAGTTTACTGGATGAAACGCAGTGAAGATGGCCTGGAGAGATGGAGCAAGGATGAAAACTGGAAACATATGAATCAAGAAACAGGCAAAGGGAGGTTTTCTAGTAGTTTTCCGAAAGGTAAAAACATGCAAATCTCTTCCATTATGCCAAGCCCGGAATAGCCAATTTATTTTCAAAATGCCATAATTCTGGAAAATTACATAGTTGAATCAAAATTTAATCTTGTGTTGTCAGATTACTGTCAGAGCCCAGGTTGAAAAAGTAACTTTATTGTATCAAAATGGATTTGCACATTCTCTAAGAAAATGACCACAAAATGTGGCAAAATGTCATTAAAGTCTTGTGGTTACTGGGCCTTCCCTTGCTAACATACTGTACCAGGAGGAATACAAATGTAGACATATGAAAGAAATAGAAGAGGAAAATGTCACTTTATAAATACAGATTAAAACAAAAAGACTGTTGAGAGTTCACAAAGTGCTTGTGAATCCTTAACTGGACAGTGAAATAGTGTATCAAATAAATCTAAGCAAATTACTTACTCTGCTGTTTGGTCCCGTTTTCTTTAGATTTAGGCATAGTGTTGTTAAAGGGTAGGGTTTTTGTGTATTTTATGTATTTTGTTGTTTGATTTCTTTTCCTTTCAGTCAGCAGTGATGTCAGCTACCTTTGCAAAATTTCATCCCAATCTGGTGGTTGGTGGCACATACTCAGGCCAAATAGTGCTGTGGGATAATCGCAGCAATAAGAGAACCCCAGTGCAGAGAACTCCACTTTCAGCTGCTGCTCACACGGTAGGGGGTGAAATATCTTCAAGGACTGTTCCCTGTTGAGATGTATTTAACCTCTAGGAAACTCTGTCCAGTGCACTTGATTGATAATGCTTACATGTTGATGTCTGTATTTTGACCATGCTATCACTGAGGAACTGGGCTGTTTATAAAAATCAAAGTGTCAGAAAAACAAGTATTAGTTTTATAGGGGAATATTCTTTGTGCTATATTGCGGTCAGTCTTTTTGTGCTTTGTTAAATGGTGAAGTTGTGTGTTTTGCTGTTTATATTACACCAGAATTGGTTGCTACTTGGGCATTCTTTTTTCTGATCATATTTTACATTTCTTAGCACCCAGTGTACTGTGTAAATGTTGTTGGGACGCAGAATGCTCATAATTTGATTAGTATCTCAACTGATGGGAAAATATGCTCTTGGAGTCTGGACATGCTTTCTCAACCCCAGGTAAGATAAATTTGGATATATATATCTAGTATCTGTTCCAGGTTAATATTTCATGAAACTTTAATGAATCTAAAAAGCATGAATAAACATTTTCTTAACACACAGAGCTATACTTGATAGCTCAGTAAGTATGTGATAAAATATTTCCTTACCTGTGGAAATATTGTGGGTTTTTTTTAAGCTAGCTGCTGATATTTTCTCTACAGGATAGCATGGAGCTGGTTCACAAACAGTCCAAGGCTGTGGCTGTTACATGCATGTCATTCCCTATTGGAGATGTCAACAACTTTGTTGTTGGCAGTGAAGAAGGCTCTGTGTACACTGCATGTCGTCATGGCAGGTGAATACAAACTTTAATTGTTCAAAGGAAATAAATATAATGAAAGGATGAGTCCCTGCATGCTCTGCACACTCCTAAAATCATTTACAGTGTGTATTTACTCCTTTGTCTTGAAGGAGTTCAAAACAGCTGTATATGATTTCCAGTGCACACTGTTTCCTGAGTGAGAGCTTTATTAAAACCAGGAGAATTTAGAATACTGAATTGGTACTGTGCTGCCTTCAGTGTCTAGGAGCTGTTTGTGCTGATGAGGGCACTGTAGGTCACTGCAGTTTTATTCATCTGAATTGTAGCAGAACATTCCGAACTTCATATGGGTTCTGTAGCTAATTGTACAGTAACGTCACGCACAAATCTTCACTTGGCCAGCTTTTCTCCTGCTGGTCAATCTATTTTGAAATTGTCTGACTGTATCTTATCAATTGCTTTCTTAAATATAATTGAGTGTCCAGGTTTCATCTGAGATACACATCACCCTTGCCGCACAGTGTTTTGACTCCAAAATACCCCAAATTGTATCACTTCTGTGTAACATCCTTCCCATCTGCTGCTACCACCCCCCACCCTCCCTTTTTCATTGCTTCTGACAGGAGGCTATTAAGGATATATTGTTACTGGTTTATAGCCAAACTCTGCACCCATGAGGCACATGGAACTTCCCTTAAGCCTGTGGGAGTTCTGTGGGAGGACTGGATTTTGTTCTTTGCATGAATGGAAGTTTTAGCTATTGCTTGGAGAATAATGTGGTTAAATATGTGGACTGGTACCTGCTGAAACAGTATTTTCTTGCTGTGGTACATTTTGGCACTTAAGGTTAGCAGGAAATAGATACTGAAGTTGAGGTCCATATTCAAGCCTGGTCTTCTGTAATCCTGTGGTGATGAAGCCTTTTGCAGCGGGGTAACCTCCATAGAAAGCAGCAAAATCTTCTTGTGGCTATATTTCAATTGCATTTCAGTGCTGTCTCTGTCTGCAGGTATACGATTTCCAGATAAATTAACCTTGGTTATATATTCTAAAACAGCAAAGCTGGAATCAGTGAGATGTTTGAAGGACACCAGGGACCAATCACAGGTATCAACTGCCATGCAGCAGTTGGACCTGTAGACTTCTCACATCTTTTTGTCACCTCTTCTTTTGACTGGACAGTAAAGCTTTGGACAACTAAGGTAACTTAGATAGTTCAGTGGTTTTCTTCATAGTCCTTGACACAAGGTGGTGCTATAATGTAAGCTACTTAAGAAACTTCAGTAAACTGAGATCAAATCGTGTAAAGCTCTCTTGGTTCCTAGCAGTGGGCCTGCAAAGAGGAGACAGCTGATGAGCAAAACCACAGTTAACAACATAAAGCTTTGCTTTCAGATTGTACACCATTTGTATACTTGCAATCCATTCTGTTCATCCTCTTGCTGTTTGTTTCACTAATTATTACAATGTAATCAAACGTAAATCATGTTGTAAAATCAGGTACTATGTATTATATACAAGGCAAATGTTTTGCTACAATTTTGTGGAGGGTTAAGTGGCAGCACCAAAACCTGATGTCAGTTAAACTCCAGGAGGCTCACAATTGAAATATCTGTCTTTCCCACAGCCAGAATTACCTCTTTCTCTGTTAAGTTTGCTCTGGGGGATGCAAAGCAGAGGGAGCACTGTTGGAATCTCCCAGAAATAATCTGAAGTGCTGTTGCTGAATTATCATTGGCTTGATTTAGAACATTATTAATTCGTTGAATTTACAATCTCTCCCAGTATTAACTTGCTGCCGATTGCTTTATGGTAGCAGCCAGCAGACAGGCTGCATGCTTTGGAAAGCATCCCTTTAACGACAGTAGTTACAATAGTATTAATTTGGGAATGCTTTCTTGCAGGGGTGTATTTTTAAATTCAATCAAAACGTGAATCACTCTGTAGTTATTGCTGATAACGTGCTGAAGTTCTGCATTTTTCTGGACCCGTTAGCTTCATCATTTTGAAGAGCAGAGTTTGGGTATTGCATTGTAACATTTGCTTTTTTCAGAATAACAAACCCCTCTACTCCTTTGAAGACAACTCGGATTATGTTTATGATGTGATGTGGTCTCCAACTCACCCTGCCTTGTTTGCCTGTGTGGATGGGATGGGCAGGCTTGACCTGTGGAATCTCAACAATGATACTGAGGTGAGCCTGTCAGGTTAACAGTCAAATGCAGCTGCAAAAGTGCTCATATACTTAGGGGAGGAGAAAATGTCAGAAGTTCAGCATAGTGTTTTGGTTGGGGGTTTTTTGTTGTTGTCCTTATGTAGTCTGTAATTCCAGTAGTTTGTGTGTAATAGATACTATTCTTTGGTTACAGGTTGTTACTCAGATGGTTCCTCATAATGAGTAACAGTGGTAATTAAATTGTTTTAACTGTAACAGGAGTGCAGAGAATCTGTCAGTGTATCACTGATCCACAAAAGTGATTATAGACCTCCCACAAGTATGGCCTTGGCAGCCTATAGCTGAACAGTGTCAGCAAACCTCTTATCCCCACACTGCTGTTCCAATTGCAGTATTACCTTTGCTATAATAATACTGCAGTGAAATTACAATTTGTTGGTAAACTTAAGAGAAGTGAATACTTGGTTTTCTGGTGTGAGTTACAAAATTAATTATACTACAAATCTTCTCTGAGACTTAAACTTCTTGGAGGTAGGTGAGAGGAAGAACCTGGCAGATATTCAGTACTTAAAATTTCACCTTCTTAAAACTGCATTTAGAAGAAAGAGCAGTTCTGCAGTACTATGCCAGCCTATGGCTTCAAACAGGAGTTACCTGGTCCTAGCCTTTGGATAGGATTCAACCTGCCAAAGCAGCTGACTTTCATCCCTGCCTTCTGTCATATGTTTCTTGAGATTGCAGGGCTCCTCCTTGCTGTCTGATTGAATGCCTGTCAGTGCCTCATGTCTCATGACAAGAGTGCAGTGCAGATGTGCTTTCTGATAGAGGGTGCCTGTGCTTTGGCCAAGGGACAAAAGATGTGTGTTGTTTTGGTCATGTCACTGGTGACAGCTTAGGGCCACTGAGAGCCTGAGATCTCCATGTTCTGTGTCAATGAAAATGTTGGGCACTTCCTTTGAGACAACACTGAGGGACTAGGAGTGTTCTGTAACCTGTAGCTTATGGAATCCTCATGCATTTTTATCCATGTGTTTTAAATGGATACAGGTGCCAACTGCAAGCATTACTGTGGAGGGTAACCCTGCTCTGAACCGTGTGAGGTGGACACATTCTGGGAGAGAGATTGCTGTCGGTGATTCAGAGGGACAAATAGTTATATATGATGTGGGAGAGGTATGTATACCCGGTGTTGTGCAAACTACATTACAAAACACTTGAGTTTCTTTGACTTTTATTTAGCAACTCTTAACTTTTTCCCCCTGTGATTAGGGGTATAGGTATAATTTTTATTTTCAAATTAATGTTTACTTTTTGGGTCTGTATCAGACATAGTAGGATAACTTTTAACGTGGTATCTGGTGGCCACTGAGAAAGTAAAAGTATTATTGTGAGGCTGGTGAAATAAGATGGAAGAATTTTCTTTGTAGCTGGGACATGTGATTTCTGACCACAGCTTGAGAAGTGCAGAGCAAAACATTTTACAGTGAAGCAGGCCTCACCTTGTTCCTACAGGGAAGCTGTTGCTATTGCAGGTCTTATGTACCTCAGTAGTACATAACTAATTGATTAGATGAGGATGTGGCATTAGTATTCCCCTTTTGAGGCATCCATCTCAGATGGAGACGGATCATGCAAGCTTGTAATAGTACCATTACATTCTCAAATTTGACTTCCTTTATGAGTTAGAACTTTTGATGTTCAGACTATTTCAGAAGTTACGCTACATGAAAATAAGCTTTGCTATTGGAACCTCTTCTGAATGTTACTTAAGCGCTCTGCTGTTCCAAATGAGCTCATTTCTTGTTTATCAGTAGGCTCAAATAACATTCTCTTTGTCAACAGCAAATTGCCGTTCCTCGCAGTGATGAGTGGACTCGGTTTGGTCGAACCCTGGCAGAAATAAATGCTAACAGAGCTGACGCAGAAGAGGAAGCTGCAACCCGCATACCGGCGTAGATCTGTAACAATAGGCAGCAGTGGTAGAATGGTGAATGATTGGATGCAAAGTGCACGTGTCAGTTCAAGTAATAGCTTATGGGAGGGATATACGGATTCAACTATGGACTTCAAAAATGTATTAAGGTTACTGAAAATCAGATTGTCACTTTTTATATATGACTTACAAGCACATACTTGGATTTGTGTGATTTTAATACAGTTAACCTTGACTTTGCAGGGACCTTCTTTTGCTGAAACACTAACCTGGTGTAAATTTGCTATTGGGCTTCTGAAATTTCCACTTTGTAACAGTATGTCTGAAAAGTGAAACTTCTGTTTCTAAGCTAAACTTTCCATATTACAAAGACTAGCCTGCATTAGGTAGTTAATCTCTGAAGCATTCTTTAATTTGAATTGCCCATGATAATAAGCATGCGTATGTTCCAAGTAAGTTTCATTGTTTATATATGGATAAGGTAGTGGGTAATATATGTTAATAAAAAATTGTCTGTAGTTCCAAACTTGATAATTGGACCTGAATTAATGAAATACATATTTAATACCCAGTTCTTTTGTTTGAATTGGTGCATTAAAAGGTGAGACTGATTCATGAATAAATATTGTATGAGCACTTGTCAGCTGCCCTGACCCCTCATCTGTGACCCTTCAGTAGTTTGAGAGTAGGAAGTTTCTGGGAGCTGCTGCTTTCATTTTACTACACGCAGCAGAGCTGTTTTCTACCCCCAACCTCCGCTTCCTACCCTGGCAATCAGACAAAAGGAAAAAGGCTGCTGTTGTCAGTCTTTTCCATAGGATAAGGAACTAGATTTTGGCTTAATTTCTGTTAACTACAGACTTGCTACTGATTTTCCACATTAAGTATAATAAAGACATCTGCATTGATTTTAACAGTTTTATTGAAACAAAACTTCTCAATGGCTTGAAACAAAATGGTTGTAATTTCTGTTAAATTTTTTTAGGTTAATTTTTTGAATACATCTTTCTCATAAAGTCTCCCATCAAGATCAGCTTTGAGGTTATGGTTTGTGGGGGACATCATTATATTGTTTGTTTGGGGTTTTTTAGGTTGGTTGCTTTGTTTTGGTTTGGGGCTTTTTTGGTTGGTTTTTTTTTTTGGGGGGGGGGGGGAAGGGGGTTAGGTAAAAATTTTGATTTATACTAATTAGGCACTAAA
>NDXB01014098.1:40892-53381 GCA_002631895.1 Agapornis roseicollis
TTTTTTTTTTGGGGGGGAGAAGGTGGTTAAGTAAACATTCTGACTTATACTAATTAGGCACTAAACCAGTATTGATGACTTTAAGTTTGGTTCTGGTATTCTTAATCTGCTATAAGTTTATTGTTTTGCCACAAGAGCTGTTTATATGCTTAAAAGTAGGAAACAGGTTTATATTCCATCATCAGCTTTAGGTCCAGAAGTACCCTTATTGTTTCGACAGTGTTTGTGGTTTAAGATTGGGTTTGGGGTTAGGGTTTGGTTGGGTTTGGTGTTTTTTTTTTTTTTAATGTTTCTCCTTGTCTCACATTGCGAGCAGCTGACGGAGACACAGGCAGCAATAACAGCAGTTCTGTCCTTCAGGAGGTTCTTTTTCACCGGGTTTGAAAGTGAAATAGATTTAGGCTTCCACTGGTGTTGACTTGTCAGAAGTCCCCCTTCAGTAAAAAAGTCATGCGGTTCACTTTGAGGAAAACATACGAGGTAAAATCAACCTTATGACAGCAGCTATCTGTTCAGTTGAGGAACATGCGAACAGGTACACCCTGTGATGATTTTTACCCTTGAGGCACAAGAATTCTTGTCTTGCTGGTTTGGATGGTTGGTTGGGGTTTCTTAGCTGTGGGTAGGATTTTGTTTATTTTTTACTTAAATTGTTACTTCTCGTTTATTAAAAAATACGTTTCTTTCAGACTTTGTTACCAGAAATCCAGTAGGTAAGGCTCTTTTTGCAGTGAATTGTGGCAAAGATAAGGTTATATGGCATCAGTTTTCCATAATTTTGACCTTTCGGTCATATTCAATTATTACATTTCAGTCCTAATCTGTATTCATTCCTGCTTGTGTTCCTCCCTCACAAAATAGTTGAGTACAGGTTAAAAACGTTGTAAAGCCCATACCTGCATTGCTGAGACCAACAGTGATGTTAGGTACTGTCAGTGATCATCCTGGGAGCCACAGTGTCCAGTTTTGGAGCTATAAAAATACAAGTGCTGTCTTGCATTGTAAAGTCTCCTAAGACCTTGATGAAGTCAGTCAACAAGCTGTGACTAAGATGAAATGCCAGTGGTGGGTACCTGCCATTTTTGTATCCAACTTAGAAAAGCACAGAACAAAACATAGATACAGGAGAGAGTTCCTGGGAAGCCTGTCTCTATCTAGAAAATGGCATAGAACAGGCAACTCTGTAACCTGAACAGAAAAAAATAACTCCAAGGCTTCTAATGGTGTGTGTATATATATATATACACACACATATATAAAAATGCACACACACATATATTTGTACATATGTATGCATGGTGCAGAATAGTGATCAAACTCCCAAGTTTAACATCTTGTAACCTCTAGCTCACTAAATAGCACCAAATTTGTATCTTGCTTAGAGGCTAGAACTGAAGGAGGGCTTGTCTGTACTTGCAGTGTTCCGTTTTTACGGAGGCCTTTCTTCATAAGCTGATTAAAGCTCTTCATGTTGGCCTGCTGTCACTTCAGCAAGAAAGTAACAGCCTCAGGTCAGTTCATACCGCTGGGACACACTGTACTGCCGGATGTTTGACCCGGAAAGAAACATGCAGAACTGAAGATGGGAGGCTGTCATACTTCAGTAAGCAAGGCTGGCAACCCACCTCTCTCTTTGGCAGTAGGGGTACTATAACTACTTTTTCTCTGGCTGCAGAAACCCAGACTCCCTTATTTCCTGCTGCACCTTGCATTTAAAATCTACACCATATAAACTTTTGGCAGACATTAAGCCACAAATAGTTAAAGCTTTTTGTTTCTTCTCTCCTTTCTACTGAACTGGAAGTATAAACAATCAGCTTTGTATATTAGATGAATATTAAAGTAAGCCTGTCTGTTTTCCAGAATAACCTGATCGAACTAAAGAGAATGCCTACAACTTTATTAATAAAAAGTTTTAAATTTGGGAAAAATCACTCAGTAAATCCTGAAAAAAATATTGAGGCTGCTAGTAACTGGCAAATATTGTGTTTTAAATATGCTACCATAGGGGTAGGATCTATTACACATCTAGGATTACCTTGTATTTTGAGAGAATTTCCTTGTTAACAAAGCAGTGCTGCAAAATAAAATACTGTATGTGCTCATCTAACTACTGTCTTCTCTTGCACTTATAAGCCAGCCTTTTAATACCTTTGCTGTAATTAGCAGTGAAATGTGTTCCTTCAGAGGCTACATCCTGCGCTGTACATTCATTAAAGGTACATCCAATCTTTACATTTTAACCTGTGATCCATAATCTTTGGAGGGAGGAAAAAAAACCCAGTCAATTGAACACCTTTTCTGTTAAACACAAAGCAGTGAACTGACTGAAGTGGTTTTAAATAGTTTATTGTCACGATTGTTAACAAAATGCCTTCAAAACATTCTGTACATTTCAAACTAATTTGAACCCCAATACTCAGTGTATAAATGGGTATTGATATAGATGCCATGATGTCTCTGTACAAAGATGTACAATATGTACAGTAACATTAAATGCAAGCTGTGCAAGGCAAAGTCTAGGCTACAGATTCATGCCGCTGGTTAAAATAAGGCATAGAACCTCAGCTTCAATCAGTTCCTTGTGTGCAAATAAATAAATGCAGGTATGTATCATTATCAGAAAGGAGTAATTAGATTTGCAAGCTCAGTTCAGCTAGAGCAACATGCAGCTGACTGGAAAAAATCAGTTCCTACTCTGGTGAATTTTTTCCACTGCATCACTTGTCAGGTTCCAGGATTCAGCTGCTACTTGGTTGAGCTGGGCTGACGGCAGGAGATCGAAACTTTGGAAGGTACAACCCAAATTTGTTTTCTATTCCGGCAAATGTAGCTGTAGCGAGTCTGTATCCACCTATGTGCTCAGGGTTAACGGGAGGAAGATCTGAAATTCGAGTTTTGGGGGTGGGTTCTGATCCAGAAGGTTTGCTGTTTGAAGAAAGAAAAAGAAAAAAAGCCTTTCCTTTATTTAAAGCACTTTCTTAAGTCTGGATAACTCTATAAAATCTAGACAAAATACTTTAGGCTTTTGTTTGAGTATGGAAGGCTGTTAAAGCTGACCTTAATTCACTTCCATGTCAAGTAAAGTTGAGTTCAGACCACAGCTTCATGGGAAATCAAGGCCAAAACTGAAGTTACATTTTTACCAATAGCTTTGTTAAATTCTGTTAACTTCCACTGACATGGGGTAAATGGACAAAATATTTTACTACAACGGAAATACAAATTAATGTTTTAAAATAATATGAAATGGGTTGTCATCTCATCTGTTTAGAAGTAGCATGCAATTATCTCTCAATTTCGTAAGGATAGGGGGATTTCTTGCATACTGCAATTTTAAGTACTTAAAGGGGCCAAGTTTAAGTGGTCCCATGCATGGGGAAAAGAGTAAGATTCTTCTTAAGTTCGCAGCTTTCTTGTGCAAGCTGAAAAGCAAATTATCTGACTTACAGGCCTCCAAAGTCGACATAAAGCCATCTCTGCAGAAGTTCATAAGTGACCAAAGTAACACCAAACTGGGGTGAAGATCTGAACACACGAGCTGTTAAATATTACAAATCACAGTGTCAAACAAAAGAATTTCTCAGAGAGAAGCTGAACATTTTTAACAAGCCATTAGATTTTTCTGAATCAGACCTTGCAAATACTGCTCTAATTTGAGTCCTTAACAAAGCAAACTGTTAGTTTGCAGATCCAGGGTCAGCCCTAACATTCAGAGCGTGTTTCTCACCTCCAGCTCCCTTCCAAAAAGCCGAAGCACCTTCTTCCTTTAGAATCTTTCGAAAGCAGTCAATAACTCCACTGTATGTTGTCTGACCAGCGCGAGCTGCCACTTGCAGTCTTGTCTTGATGACATCAGCAGGGGTTACCAAAGAAGCAGCAGGCACACCTTTTAGAAGAAAACCACATTTAATTTGCACAAAGATGCTTGTGAGAGGAAACACTTCTGAAAAATGCGACCACAAACTTTAATTTTTTTTCCCCCAAAAAAACTAGGCTTAACTAAAAATGCAAGTTCTTACTTGATGACAATATAAACTGTTGTGCTTGATATAATCATTCTGAGTTTCTTCTGAATGTAAAGGCTATAACTGACAGTAAAGAAAACAATAATTAATCAACAGTAATTCTCTCAACATCTCCTAGTGGGCTGTCACTAACAGTAGTTTCAAAAAGATGAGAGGCATTTTTAAGTTCACTCATACGCTATACCTGTAATAAGAGATATCCATAACAAAAATTAGTAGTGCAACCTTACTGCATTTGTTAAAGCTCTAGAACATGTTTTGCAAATTAAGTGGATGATTGATCTGGGAAATTGAATACTACACACATGCACCTATTAATAAGAAAACTACTACTTAAACCATCTATTCTGCAGAAATATATCTGTACTGCTGTTTGCAGTGTTCCGTAGGAGAATAGACGCTGCTTACTTCAATAGGCAAGCCATAAAAAGACATAAGACAAATGCAGGTATTTTACAAGCCTGCTTAGTGCCAACAGTCTCCACCTCCAAGGCACCACTCTTAAATTTCTAGTCAAAGGAAAGGGGAAAGTTTTCGGAAGTGTACTCCACAGTATGTAACTGTGATATCTGAGGTATTTCTGAATACTGTATAAATTTAATTCTCTTAAAAAGAGGAGGCACCTTCTGACTAGAACTTTGCAATTGATTCTGACTTCTGTTGAACTTTTACAATTGGTTAAAACTGAACTAAAATTTTAACAAATCACTGATCTGCATAGGTCATCATAAACTCTGAAATGTCACAGGCCAATTCAGGAGGTTTAAACAGAAAACAGAAGCAATGTCGTTAAGCTTACAAGCATACACTAATAGCAACCATATGTTATTTTCCTCTACAGCAGATACGTTCAGACTGTTCTTCCCTGCTGTGCACGCATTACAGGAATAGATAAGAGAGCAACTGGGAATTTGAAATCTGCAATTCAGAAAGGCAAGTTCCTGTATACGCTATAAAACTAGACCTACAAGATTTACACACATTTTTAATATGGTTCATCACTTAGTATGTGTGACCCAGAAACACTAATCAAATAAACGAAGAGAAGCTGTGAAGTCTGTAATCTAAACACATTTATATGAGATACAAGTTAAATAATAATATTTATATGTGCTTCTAGGAGTACAGTAAGCTAAATAATTTTCTGTTCCTGGTAGCTCTCAGTTGCTTGAAAATAAACAGGGCTACAGATCTGTAACTAGTTTCCTAGCTGGTCTCTCCCTTCCCTCTGGCACAAGGAACAAAGCAACTGGCAAAGAACAGGTGCAGCCAAGCTCTGTATCAAGTCCAGTGTGGGAAACCGCTCTTTACACACAGACAGCTCATGACTGATGTATATACAGTGATTCCTTATGACTGTAACAAGTAACAGAAGGTCTGTTCAGCTCAATGATGTTTCTAAACTGCAGAGATTCCAACATTGAATCATTTGCGATGGACAGGCTGCAGATGCCTGGTTTTCATCCTAGTGATCTAATCCCTGGCAGTGCAGAATCCAGCCACATTTTCATATATCCACCACTGCAGTTCCTACACCTAATATTTTTGTATCAGTTGCCATTTAGTAAAAACACCTTTTTATCACAGCTGCCTGTTCTCTTTATACTAAAGATTTTTGAAAAGAAGTCTTAAAATATTTTAAATTTCAGATTATGATACTTTAACTTCAGCTTCTTGACAAACTAATGCCCTAGTTTTAGCAATTACATTTGAACAAAGTTTCTTCTCAGTTATTCAGGAATCCAAAACTCAGTAAGTCATTTTCTTCCTAGCTCTTATGATCTCTCATTTTATGTTCATCAAAGATTCAAATTAGCCTTCAACTGAGAGCACAGTAACAAGTAAAACCCCATTGAGACAGACAGACCAAATTTGACTACTAGTTGCTGAGCTGCATTACGCTGTTTATCCACATTATGCAAATGTAATTAGCTCTCATCAAAATTACATCGCCTCCCACTAAGGATAACAGTGATCAAATTTAGATTAAATCAGATACAATGGTACAGTACCCTTCCTTTATATGGGGCTACTGAATGAATATTAAACATTACTCACTAAAAGAAAAAAAAAGTACTTCTGGAAAACATTCAGCAAAATTACCTGCAATGGCTCCAGCTGTAAGGAGATTAAGTCCTCCCACATGGCCATTTTCATCAGCAAGCATCAGTTTACTGTGAGCATAAACAGGAAAGTAGATTGCAGAAAAGGGAATGTCTCTGAGGAAACATGCTTTGGCACCCTGTCACACAGAACAGAGACATAATACAAACAGATTTTATAAATAAGGTTAGAATTGATATCCAGCAAGCAGCCTGAGCCCATGAGTACCAACTCTTGATCTACCAGGTAAATAACACAGCAAATAAAATGTCTTAGGAAACAGAAGATGTAGGGTTGCACTTTGAAAAGAATAAAGTACATCTAAAGTAAGTTTCTAGAATGAGGAAGATTCAAGGTTTGTGTCTAATTTCAGTACTCAACACATGACATCAATCCTGACATCAGTACCTAGAATAACTGCCTTTTACGTATGATCCAAGTGTGATGAAGAAAGTGACGAAGGTCTGTCCTTACATCTTGCTGACAACAACCCACAATCTCAGAAGCAGCAAGACAAGTCTTTGCATGCCATTTTTTCCACTAAACACAAAAGCACTACTAAAATATCAGTGAGTACTGTAAGACCTCATACTGGTCTCCACTGATAGTCATCTGGTTGACTTAAGAAGCTGCACTGGAAGGTTAGCAAATAGAAGGAAACTGCTGCAAAATGGGAGCTGTTCAGTAAGTGGAAGATACAGGAAGACAAAACTAGTGGCCATGATAGTACTGCAAGGAGTAGCTCTCAGCCACAAACTGGTATTAAAGAGTTCCTTAACAGAACTCTGCATGCTGTAAAAACACTGCAATACTTAGAATAAACAACATCTACTACTCTTAGTAACTTCAGTCATCAGTCTGTTACCAACTAAAATAACTCCTTCTATACAAAGCTCAAATGAGCCACCACATGTAAAAAAAATCTCTTTTGCATACCCTGAAAACATGTATGTTACAAAAATGCCCAAATACCCTAGTGGTATACTCCAAGCATCAGCCTCTATGCAATGGAGCCACCTGAGGCCAGTACGCCATCAGTTTATATTAACGGACAGCACACATTACAAACCCTTCATGGTTTAAACAGACCATCTTTCTTCAATCTTTTTCATACAGAAACTTAATGCTCCAAAATGAATTCTTACAGTTATTCACAAATAAGAATGCAATTCTGAAGAACAGCATCATTTTCAATAAGCTCAATTGATTAATTACTGCAAATGGAAATGGTAATTTTGTCCCATGTACCAAAATACCTGTGATCTTTAGGAATTTTAATGGCCCTAAATCTCATCTACTGAATTCAAAACAAAAGCTCCCGCTCTAAAAGTAAATTTGCACATGTTTATAGCATTATTGCAGGTCTATGGACAGATCACATAAAACAATGTTTTGTAAGAGCACAGCTACTACAGCTGCAGAATTTACGTATTACCCCTTGCACTGGCAGAAGATGCAGGAAGAAATACTCTTCCTTGTTTAAGAAAACTAATAGCTTCTGCTCCATTACATCTGATCTGTAATGATGGTAGTAAGTGTACCTGCAGGGAAGGAGCCTGTTGACTGGCATTCTGCTGAAGTACAGTACAATATGGGCTTTTTTTTTTTTTTTTAGCGGAATTTGATATTGACAAATCCCACCACTTCTTAAAAATCTGAATCCTACTAAACTCAACTCCTGCTTCACTGCCAGCAAATTATTTAGAGAAAGAGAATATGCTGCTGCAAAGACAACAATAGATTCAAAATAAACATTAAGAAAAACACACAGGGAAAAGCTACAGAAACTTTCCACAAAACCCCACCAAATGAAATGATCGGTGCCAGAAGCCAGCAGATCTGCAATACAGGACTCCCTGTAGCTTGGCATAAAAGCCCAAAGGATAGCATGGGGGGGTACTTTTTTGTATCCCACTGCCATTAATATAGAAGTGGGGTTTCTTCAGTTTTTCACTGTAGGGTTGCCCTGCGGGAAGAGATTGGTTTTAAATTCAAAAGAAGTCTTTGTTTTAAACAGACTTTGTTTCAACAAAGGAAAAGTTTAGCATAAACCATAAAATGATGAAGCCACTCAAAGCAGAAATAAATACATACCTTATAAAGACCAAGAAGGCCTAAATCTTTTATAACAGAGATGGCACTGACTCTGGGTCCTGTAGTAATTTCTCCTGCTACCTGCAACCGAATCTTTACAATCTCCAGAGGATTAGTGAAGATAACCTGGGAAGCTCCTGCCTGCAAACCCAAAAAGAAAATAAATTGCATTACTAGAGCATGCAGTGACAGACTGAATTTTCCAAGGTGCTGAATGCCTTCACTTCTCACTGCACTATCTGATATTATCATGTAAAAATATGAGAAACACTTAATAAAGCACCTGTCAGGAAGCTAAAAACCCCGAATCAGAAATCATGGGTTTGCACAAAATAAACCTTTATATTTATATGTTTATAGGCCACAGAGGCAGATTGATTGATTGATTCAGCCTATCTCTGCTTTTCTCCTTGACACCACTTTCGAGAAGTTATTGCTGTGTTTAAAAGTCTAGGATATTACACAAAATACTAAAGTAATTGCTAGACTTGTGCTACTAGAATATAAAACACATATAAAGAAGACCTTATGTTTATTCAATAATAATCCATCACCAACATGTAGACATGTTATTTGCATTTAGTGGCAATGCTGTTTAAAAGGTAAATTTGCATTTAATGGTGTAATTTTAAATTATTAAAAAAGGTGTTTGGAGTTTTGTTTAGCAGCCTTTAATTGTCCTAAGTGGAAACAAAATATAAAATTTAAATAGGAAGAGTAACATTTCAATCTATGATACTAGATGGAAACAGGAATCCTATCTTTCTCTGAGCTGAGTATGACAGATGTTATATGCAGGAAAACTATTACCAGTGCTAAAGGACTATCTTGCATACTTCCTTGTTTAATAGTGTTGCAGAGCTGCTTCAGCTGCTTCTTTAACCAAAGACTTTCAAAGAAATGTATTTCAGATTTGAGAAGGATTTAATCTGACAGTTCAGTTTCAGAAGCACATAAGCCTATTTAAAATGACATGTTTAGCTTTCTCCCTGGTTTGCTATAGTTGCTACAGCGCTGACTTCTGGAGAAGTTCATCACAAACCAGCTAAATTTCACTAAGCTTCCTTTCCCCCCTTATTTCTAAACCACTTTCTTTCATTTAAAAATTAAGCCCACTTCCTTAAAATTTGTGGCATATAATCACTTGAATACAGCCAACTTTAAAAAGCATTTCTTTCACAATCTAAAAGCTCCTCTTAATCCTTATCTATTCCTCTAACCCATCAACTTTTAGTGAAGGAAAAATAGCAGAACATCTGCAATTAAAGCCTTTTTTCCACTTCCAAATTGCCCAGGAAATAAACTGTCTTTTGTAATACTGGGGATGTGTTTGTGAATTAAATCAAAAGTCCACTATAGCACCTGGACATGGTATTTTCTGCTAATTGTTCAGAACTAATTAACTAATGATCTAATCCTTTCTGCCTATAGCACAATCTTCCTCTCTCCAGCAGCAGGCAGAATAAACTTGAGATCAGCCCTGAAGTATAGCTTAGAAGTTGGTGACTTGAATTATTCTAGACTTGAGGCAAAGGAGCACTCCAAACCTCAACAGCTCCCACTGAGAATGACCAAGCACCAGGGTACTATCTCTGAGATACTGGGCATGAAGCATCAAAATCTTCACTGACCAAGCATCCAACACTTCTCTGGACCTTTACTGAGCACACTGCCATCCCTTTACTGGAAGTCCGGTTTATTACTTCACACAGTAGACATTTCAAATCATCATTGTTATGGCTTTACTAAAGCATCTTGACCCAAACAGTGGAAGATCAGCCCCTGCTTTTGATTAAATACCTCCACTGCAGTAGTTACTGTCTTTAATGCTTTCCACCCAAATGATCAGTCTATGTTGTTAATGTTTGCTTTATTCCCTCACTTCTTCACCTCTCTGAAAGAAAATCAAAACCTAAATTTTTGTGGACATTTACTGCAACCATCGGGAAGATGACTAGAACTCTCAGACCAGACAAACCTGTTGCACCTTCTCCATTCCCTGGACTTACTGCACTGTGTTTACTCAGTTACTTGACGTCACTTGTGTCCAAAGCCATACTTCTCTCTCTACATCTCATCTCACTTTTTCCTTCCTAGCTCATACACAGCTATACATGCAAGATGAAATGGCTGTCCTGCTAGGCAAAGTTCCCATCTAAATAAAAGTTATAAAATTGACATCTAGCAAGTTTTGTTAAACAACAACAGGTTTTTTGAAATATTGCATTAAACAGAAAACCCATTTCAAATGTTTATAACTTCCTTACCTCATTTTAAAAACAATTTGGTAGACAAAACATTAAGCAGAATGTTCTTACTACATAGCACAATGCACCGCACAAAAAATTCAAGTAACTTTAAATTTAGACCCTAAGCTAGAAATTCATTCCTTCTAGACAATTACCTGCTACCTGCCTATTAAATATGCATCCTTTGTTTACATATGTATGTGATATTCCATTTTTTATTTTTAATGTTATAAATTAGCACATCCTGCAGAGCAGCTGAAATAACTTTCCATTTGCCTAACACCCACTGCAGAAACACAAATAGGCCAATTCATAAACATTGCCATTTTCTACCCTGAATTCAATCTTCCTACAATTAACATTCTCCTCTCCTAGGTGTACATCTCCCTACTTTTCTGTTCAAATCAATAGCCTTCTTCTGATACAGAAATGAAAAGACTTCTAAACACAATGCATTTAAATTATTTAGTAGCAATACTAATCATATCTACAATGTTATAAATTGTATGTAGTTAAAACAGAATTATATATTATAATATTAAAATATGACTTGATGGTGGTTATTGAGCAAAATAAAATACAAGGAAAGCCCTAGCATATGCTTCTATTATCAGTAGAAAATTATTTGAAAAGCTCATAATTACACTTTGAACACTGAGTATCCACAGTGTTGGCAAACTTCAACAGGCAGCTTTCTCAAAAACAGCTGCAAATGTCAACATTCCATGATAAACGCTGCCTGTTAGCAATATATACTTCAAGTCTTGACTTTTCATACTGTTACACTTGGAGTTCAGCAAACTTTTCAGCAGAGCAGTGATTTAATTCACATTTAGAGGGGCACTGAATTCAGTGGAGTTGCACAAATAAAAGGTCCTTCACACATACAGTTAAGACAAACATCGACTTTAATACAGAATATGTATCCTTGGATGGATAAGGAACTGCTGAGGAAACTCCAAAGGAAAAAAAGAGTCTTATAAAAGGTGGAGGCTTATGAAAGGTGGAAGCAAGGACAGGCAGCCTGGGAAGAATACAGGGATGTTGTCCAGGAAGCTAGAGACCAGGTTAGGAAAGCTAAGGCCCAGTTGGAATTAAACTTGGCTAGGGATGTGAAAGATAACAGGAAGGGATTCTTTAGGTACATCACAAATAAAAGACAGACTAGGGACAATGTGGGCCCTCTCTGGAAACTATCAGGAGAACTGGCTACACAGGATTTGGAGAAGGCTGAGGTTCTTAATGACTTCTTTGCCTTGGTCTTCAACAGGAAAGGCTCTGACCGCACCACCCAAGTCTTGAAAGGCAGACGCAGGGACTGTGAGAATGAAGACCCTAGGCCCACTGTAGGAGAGGATCTGGTGTATGACCACCTTTAGAACCTGAACAAGTCCATGGGACTTGATGAAATCCATCTGTGGGTCCTGAAGGAGCTGGCGAGTGAAATTGCTAAGCCACTGGCCATATTTGAGAGATCATGGCAGTCAGGGGAAGCTCCCAACGACTGGAAAAGGGGAAATATAACCCCCATTTTCAAGGAGGGGAAAATGGATGACCCAGGGAATTACAGAGCAGTCAGTCTCACCTCTGTGCCTGGCAAAATCTTGGGAGCAGATTCTCCTGGCAGGCATGCTAAGGCACATGAAAAACAACAGGGTGCTCGGTGGCAGCCAGCATGGCTTCACTAGGGGGAAATCCTGCCTGACCAATTTGGTGGCCTTCTATGATGGGGCTACGGAACTGATGGACAGGGGTAGAGCAGTTGATGTCATCTACCTGGACTTGTATTCGACACTGTCCCACACGACATCCTTGTCTCTAAATTGGAGAGACATCAATTTGATAGGTGGGGCACTCGGTGGATAAAGAACTGGCCGGATGGCCACACACAGAGTTGTGGTCAATGGCTCAGTGTCCAGCTGGAAGCCAGTGACGAGTGGTGTCCCTCAGGGATTGGTGTTGGGACCGGTCTTGCTCAACATCTTTGTCGCTGACATGGACAGTGGGATTGAGTG
>NDXB01014098.1:54619-86111 GCA_002631895.1 Agapornis roseicollis
AAAAAAAAAAAAAAAAAAAAAAAATGACTTATTTTTCATTTGTGTGTGTTTTCTGAGTCAAGGATTGCCTATCTATCTGACAGAGAATGGGTGAGGCAGGGGAGAGTGTTGCCTGGGGAGCAGAGGCACAGCACTCCCCAGAAGAGGTTGCAGAGAAGAACGACACAAAGGATCTCCAAATAAAAATGAACTGGCAGCACTGAGGGTTGCAGTGCAATTCTCCATGCTTCTGTGCAATCACTGGCAATCATCATCATTCTTTTCCGAAGTATTTTACTTCAGCTGTCAGCTATGTATGTTAAATACACGTGCACATGTATATACACACAGAAGTATACATTGCAGCCCTTGAAGTTCTTTTGGAGAAGGTGCACTAAATCTAGATTTTCCCCCCACAAAAAAAACCTTTCTTTACACATAAATTACAACAGACACTTTAAAAAAAGTTGACAAATTTGTTTCTGAATGGAGGTTATTCATACACATAAAAAAATACCAGTAATAAAAACGTCTACTTAACCTTAATGTCATGTAAAATAACTCCACAAGGAGCAAATAAAGGAACTAAATCTGACAGCAAAGGTTATGAGAGAAAAGATGTAGTTTGAGATCCCACAGCAAACGCCCCATGACATGCCAAAGGCTGAAGGAAATACACAAATGACCCTGCAACATGAGACCTCTTGCCCTTTCCAATTCCACCCGAAAGGCATATGCTACAAAGGGGGAGAGGCCTATTTCAAGCCCTTCCTTCCTTCCTTCCTTTCTGAAACCACCATATCCTGGACCACAACTATGTCCCTTACAAGCAGCTAAAGTAAGATGTTACTTAGCCTGGTTTAAAAACATCAGAAGAACTTGCACTTCTTTCTCAAGGCAAAGCTGTCATTGTTCATGCACCTACATTATGCTTACTGTCTCTTTTACTAAACAATAATTTTATCCCTAACTTTAAGTGTCTACAACAGAGATCAAGATAAAGCAACAAAGTTTAATTCTGCTTCTAATTTTATCTGTTTAAAGTCTATTAAAAGAAGCAGTATCTTCAAGCTTTCAAAGTAGCCTGACAGCTATAATTCTGTATTTTTATGTTGGTTAAATAAACCAGTGACATTTTAAATTATTTTTTCGAAAATAAATATTTGACACATTCCTATTTGCCTGATAAATTAACGTGTTTGCATGTATGTGCATATATATATGTATAAATACATATGAAAATTCTTTTTACACGTATGCCCAAATATTTAGAATGTTACATTTAATGTTTAAATATGTAAAAGATTTTAAATCAATGGTAAATTTGGATCTTGATGTGTATGCATGTGCAGACATAAACACACTCCTCCCAACCCCTAATCATCAACAGATACACTGTTTACACCCCCAAGAAAGGTTCTTAGACCCTTTCTGCCTGGCACCCCACATCCTCTTCCTTCCTGTAGCACAAATCAGAAACAGGACTCATCCATTTAAAACGCTAAGCACCATGCACACTGAATGATGGGAAGAGTACATTTCTTCCCATATAACTCAGAGAAATTACAGCTTAAAATCATAGCATCTTTACCTACTGTAACAGTATTTATGAATCATTTACATAACATTAGATGTCTACTTCAACACTGCTTCCCAACTGAGGACAAAGAGTTGCCCTACAGCACCTTGCTCTTCATGATGCAGTCACATGCGTCATTCATGTAAGCTCCTTTGAGAAGCACTGTCTGTATCAGATATGCACTCCCTGCTTCCCCAGCCACTGTCAGGACACAGGATATTATTACCAAAGTCTCAATCTCCCTGCAACTCAAAGCTACTGATAGCTGAAAACTCCAAATGCAGGAATGCAGGCTAATGACTGAATTACAATGAAATGTAATTCAATTAATTACAGTAACAGTAGGGACAGAAATTGCTGGCTCTGAATATGCATAAATGTGGATAGCACTGTTGATGATTAACAAGCCAGCATACTCTCAGGAAGGCAGGAAGGTGGGATATCAGTTTCATCCACCAGGGACCAGAGCCCCTTCATTGACAGGTATGACCTGACCCACTGTAACTGAGCTGCCCCATATAGCTGCTCTGCAGTGTTCAAATACAGCTACAGCTTGAGAGCAGCTGGGAATATCTGGGCTCTGATAGAGCAGACCCTACACTTCCCAATGACATTTACAATGCCCAGTGGCTGGCAGGTAGGTTTCAAGGAGCACAGGGCACAGGCTGCCTGCAGGAGGTCCCTACCCTGCAGTAAGGAAGGAAACACAACAGACACGCAGTTGACCATGTAAACAGGCCACTGCATGGGTGGCATCTTTGTTAACAGCTACAAGAATTGAGACATTTCCTCTTAGTGGGAATGGGAGTTTATTCCATAACCTTACAGGAGCTGAGAATAATTGCAGCCTGAGAAGTAAGATTTTGGCCCAAGAGATCCAGTCACTCAGAGTTACTGTTTCTGAAGGACGCACATGCCTATGGGTAGCCTCTTTGCTGGATGGCGTAGCACTTCTTGCAGACACTCCAGAGTGGAGATAATGAACAGCCTACACAGGTTCTCTTAAAGCACTACTGTCTTAGAATCAGAGGATTTACCTGTCCTCACGTGTGGGTCTTGGAAGACTGTAACATCAGCTTTGATACGGCACTGCCAGCCAGAGAGGAGAATCTGCTAGGCCTGCTGGAGCCTTGCCCAAGCTGTCTCCGCTTCCTCACAAGGGTTTTTTTGACTCATTGTCAAGGACTGTAAGCATGCACAATGTGCTTTTGTACAGCTCGCAAGAGGGTGGGCCTTCAAAGATCAGGAAGGCCTCTACTGTAATCTCTATAAAGGGGCTGAAAATATGGCTTGCTCATTTTGCTCATCCACTACCAGTTCCACACCAGAAATGATAAAAAAGTGCATTATTCCTGTTAAACAGGAAAAGGTTCAGCACTAAACACAGGCAAATGACAGAGATAGTAATAAGTACATCTGAGAACTATATAAGGGCATACTGCCATTCCTTCTGATTTTATGACAAGGTTAGAAGCATGTTTTGAATTTAACCTATATTAATAGTGAACTATTGGTCTCCAAGTGAGACTTCGCTTGGAGTTTTGTGTGCAGTTCTGGTGTCCTCAACATAAAAAGGACATGGAACTGTTGGAACAAATCCAGAGGAGGGCCACAAGGATGATCAGGGGACTGGAGCATCTCCCATACAAAGGCAGACTGGAAAAGTTGGGGCTGTTCAGCCTGGAGAAGCTGCATGGAGACCTCATAGCAGCCTTCCAGTATCTGAAGGGGGCCTATAGGGATGCTGGGGAGGGACTCTTCATTAGGGACTGTAGTGACAGGACAAGGGGTAACAGGTTCAAACTTAAACAGGAGAGGTTTAGATTGGATATAAGGAAGTCAAGTTCTTTACTGTTAGGATGGTGAGGCACTGGAATGGGTTGCCCAAGGAAGTTGTGAATGNAAACTTAAACAGGTTTAGATTGGATATAAGGAAGTCAAGTTCTTTACTGTTAGGATGGTGAGGCACTGGAATGGGTTGCCCAAGGAAGTTGTGAATGCTCCATCCCTGGCGGTGTTCAAGGCCAGGACGGACAGAGCCTTGGGTGACACGGTTTAAGTGTGAGGTGTTCCTGCCCATGACAGGAGGGTTGGAACTGGATGATCTTAAGGTTCCTTCCAACCATAACTGTTCTATGGTTCTATGATTCTATCAGCAAAATATTTAAGTGTTAAACAATAAAGAAAAGCCAAAAAAACCTGTTACCCACATACAGGCGCTGAAAATAATTTTAAAATATATGAAATCCAAACAGTCGCATAGTAACCCATCATTTTGTATTAACAGAGAGAGAAGGAATACAGAAAAAATGAAGAAGGGTAGCCTCACCTCAAGCAAATAACATCATATATTTCAGTAAAAAAGAACATAAAATAATATAACTGATTATCAGATGCTTGATTTTAATTATGAATTTAAGGACAGAGAAAAACACTAATGAATTATATTCACTTCAGTTACAAATGCCTTGTATGTGCTTTTGTTGTTACTGAGCTTGCCAGAAAAAGTTTCATCTTCTGCTAGCTATACATCACAGCTGCTTTCTCACATTTCTCAGAAAATAAACTTCATACACTGACAGGTGAAGACTCAAGCATGTACTAGGCTGCCAAATTCAATCAGGCAGAACTATAAGCAGCCTCCCTTCAGGGCTGCTTCTTTGAATTAAAAGTTTGCAGAGGTCAACAACCTTTCTGCCCCCGGTTTTTTTGTAAGCAGAAGAGGTTTTATACCAGCCTGTCAGCCTACTCAACTGGAAGTTATTAGTGTTCTCTGCTACAGAAGAAACCTAACTCAAGCCTTAAATATTTTATAGGGTTAACAACTGTTGGGGAATCCCACAAACGAAATCAGCCAATGTGCACAACCAAAAGAAATCCATCATCAATATCAATCCAAACCACTTACAGATTGCTAAGAGACCCATTGAATTACAGCCCTCAATCTCAACAAAAACACAATTTGGTGTTGAGCTGTATTTAGATGATGGATGTAGTTAGTTTCTGGAGTAACATGGCTGGATTTTATACAAAGTCATTTAAACAGAAAATTCACTCATACCTGTTACCTGAAAAGCAAGACTACATCATTCTGTTTTTCCACATTTTTGCTAACTAAAACATTCACATATAGCAAGGTGAAGAGTATATTTCTTTTCCTTCTTAAAATCTTCAGCAAGAAACAGATCTTTTAAATTGTTCTAGCCCTGAAGGAAACTCAAACATCACCCCTATAATTCTTTCTTAAGAAGTACGTGTATCTTTCCAAACTAACCATGAACAACAACCCAGGCAAAAGTATGGAAAGGGAGAAAAGGTCCCCTCTCTTTAGCCTTTTGTGAATAAAACCATTGCTGAAACTGAAAAAGAAACTGGGCCAAAAGAAGTTGATCAAGGACATAATTCCAAGGGAATTCAACTCAGAAGTATGAAAAGATTTCCAAACAGGAAACAAGAATAATTTTTCCCTGGGAATACAGGATGGATACTTACACAGCCTCCAGCAAGGACCTCTGCAGGAAGTGGAATGGAACCATCTTTCTTAGTAAATTTGTCTCTGACAAAGTCATTAACCTAGTAACGATACAATACATTACACACAATTTTCAGTTATTTTTCCTCCTTACTAAGAGACATCAAGTACATCTGCAACCGTATGTATTAGAGTGCTTGTAAGTGGTCATCTTTCACACATTTTAGGAAATAAATCCTGTTATGTTAACAAACAAAAGGATGCCAGAAAAAAAAAAAAGGTACGTACAGTTAGCTTAATAGCCTTTTCTGGAGCAACACCTATCAGCTGTGGTAACAAGCCTATAGAAACAAAGACATCATAAGGCAACATTATCTTCCTAATAGAGAAACTAGTATTTTATAAGAGCACTACAGAAATGCCTTTCTGCACATGGGATATCCTTTGAGGTGGATTTCATTTAAGTGTGTGATGCTGCTAGAGCACTACATATTCATACCAACCCAATTTTATGTGAAGATTTCTGTTGAAAATGGTAATAAAAAGGATGACCAGATCTGCCTTCCACAACCAAGTCAAGCCTAATGCTGTTGCAGTACAGAAGTAAAAAAAGGTAAGGACTGAACATACACCTTAGATGTGTCTATTACATAAGAATTCATTTGACTTTTTTAGCAACTTAGTATCATTTTCCCATAACCTTAAAATCACTGTTTAAAATAGGAGAGTAATCGTGAGATATACATGACTGATAAATGATCAACTCACTTCTACTTGATTCACTAACCTGAGTTTTCTGAAGGCTCCAGTCAACTAAGCATATAAAGGATTTTCTTTTGTTCAGTCCAACATGGCAGCAGGAACTTCTTTAAACCCTATTACTATTACGTATTTTTTATCTCACCCAGAGGTAGCCTTGGTGAAGAGAAACCTATCTTGAAAAGGACCCTGCTCTTGAAAAATAGCTGCTACCAAAATGAACTGCCATTTGACAAAAGCACATGTACTTTTCCAGGAACTAATAGGTTTAAGAAAAAAAAAATCAGTAGATGGCAGTCTTAACTTCCTAACATACAAGATCATAACAGCATCTTTTATTTTTAGATCTATTTTCTCCATAATCCTTTTGGCATAAGGGTAGGTCATAAAACTTAAAGGGCTTATTTTTCTAAGTGGTCACTTCCTAATGTTATTCCACGGTTACGGAATATCAGTTTGTCACAAGTGTTTGCCAGTTACCTAACAAAAATCCCCCGCTAATTACATCAAAGATCAGATAACGGGAATAAAATTGTTATTTTCATACAATGCAGCTTTCCACTGCCCATTAAGTGAAAAGAATAATAACTAAAATTCATTTTTAGATGTTCAAAATTACTAAAAGTACTCAGCCTGCAGAATTTTTATACTACTTCCTTAAAAGGAAGCTCAGAGCAAAGGTACCTAAATAGAAAGAGCAGCAGTTAATATATGCAGCACAGTGTTTTTTTCCAGCATAATACTTTCTATGTGAATTACAGACTTACTATGCTGAGGAAAGGTAGTTATTAAACACAAAGAAAGGTTGACAATAACAAAAGAAATGCTGCCCTCCCAACCTGAATCTTTGATCTACCATAAAAAGAAAATCCAGCTCTGCAGTGCCTACACTCTAAAAACCCAAAACTACCAGACAAAACACAAGGAAATCTCCCCTTCTATGCAGCTGAACTCATTGGGCACATGTATTTGGTGTGCCAGAGAACCTGCATCACTGAGTGAAGAACTTTAGCCAATTCTATAGATATTTCTGTTGATTACTTTAATATACTCCATAGACCATCTAATTGTATCAGTCCAAGATATAACATGCTGACCATTAACTAGTATTTTCAAAACAACTTCGTACACTAAACAATCCTAAAGACAAGTATTAAACAGACTACTTAATAGCTTAACAAGCTAACATGCTCTCAAACAAGCACATTTTTTGTCAAGTGTAAAACATTGGTTCCATCTCATTAATGGAATCATCCTTGATTTTGAAGTGTTTGAGAAAGGTTAGAAAATAAAAATAACAAATGATCAGTTTTAGAAGCTGCTGTGCAAAACCATGTGGCTGTGGGGAAGAGGAAGAAAACAGTACCACAGAACAGCACTGTAGAAATAGTCTCATAAATGTAACTCATGAAGTATTTGCTGTTGCAAAAGATTTAGCAACAAAAAAAGGAAAAACAATTCACCAGTAAGATGCTATTTATGGAGATTACAGCTATTTCATTAACATTTTCACTAACATATTCTTCCTCTACTCACTTGCATAGCAAAATCCTGCAAGATTACAAAGAATTCTTTAGCCACAATCCACAGACTTTCATATGCAAAAACTTCCCAGATATTGTCCATAAAGGACAATATCTGTCCTATCTGTTCAGTGTCTTCACTGACAGAACACATGCAAAGCAGAAAAAAAAGGCTGTGACCATCACAGAAGTCACTTTCTCCAACTGAACTACAAAAATGTGCCAATTAATAAATACTTTACTGACCCTCACGATAACTGCCCACATCATTAATTGGGTGAAATTACAATGAAGAATAGAGAATTCAACTAAATATTGATTTCAGAGGACTAACTAGCATAGACCTTCTCTGTAAGTCATCTTAGTGATGTGATGAAAACCCTTTCAGAATCATCTAAGCTAAAACAAGATATAAGATAGCTTTCAGTCTAACTGATAAAACTAATTAAAGTTGCTTTGAATTCCTAACCTGCATTTTAGAGGAGAGGTTTCTAGTTGGTTGGGGTTTTTTTTCTTTTTATCACAACTTTTATGAGTTCCACTGTTGATATTTTAAAGTAAAATAGAGCAACATAATACAACAGCAGGATGCAACTTCTTGTTCACAGGACAAAACAAGTCCCACTACCTGCAGAAATATGAGCTGTAAGAACTGGCATCCAGTTGATAGGTACATTTCAAAATTACTGGGTTTTGTCTCTTAACATTGCAGTAAAATGGATCTTTATTCCTCACATGCTAATCTCCCTCTGATATATATCCCCAGCCAAAAGTTACAATCCTCGATTTGTGAGATAAGTCATGTCCACTACACTCACATCTAAAAAATTAGGACTCTAAACAACTTCAGCAGCACAGAGCAAATCAGTAACAAAAATATGCCCAGTTTTTCCAGCAATTCCTTATGATGAACAGTGCTCAAGGGAAGATACATATTGAGTTTTATGAAACATAAGCTAAATTGTATATGATATCAAGTTTCCTGGTTTTCCTCTAAGAAACTAGGTGCTGAGGTATTAGAAAAGAGGAAGAAAATCCCTGACTTGGTATAATTTATTTTTTATTCACTTACCTCTGTAAAGACCAAAAAAGCCTTCAAAACGCAAAACCTTTTTAAAGCAGTCAAAACTGTTTTTATACATCAACTCTCCTATGACTGAGCCAGTGGAGCGCTGATTCTGCATACGAGTTTTCACCAGGTCTATGGGATATACCGCAGTCGCACCAACAGCTGTAAGAAAAGATTTGAGTATTGTTTCGGCATACCATTGTTAAGTGTAGTATATTATTTTTATGATGATTTTCTACAATATTTGTTTAAATAAAAAGAATATATAAGCTGGTAAGATCTCTGACATTTTGGAAGAAAGAAAGGACAATACTGAAAGTCTAGAAAAAACTCTCAAGGAGAATGAATTACAGTTACTTAAAACAAGGTGTGTAAAACAAAGAAAACCAATCTGAACTACTAGTAAGGAATTTACTTTAGTGTGGGGTGTCCCTGCCCATAGCAGGGGGGTTGAAACTAGATGATCTTAAGGTCCTTTCCAATCCTATCTGTTCTATGATTCTAAGAATTTTATTACTGGTGTAATTTCAGAGGACTGTGGAGAGATACTGGAACAGAAGCAATAAGGAAAGAAAGGGAATGGCACAACCAGAAGTGGCTCCACCCTACAATTCTTCATGTTTATAACCAAGAAACACATCGTAGATGAGCCTGAGTATTCTGTCAAGACAGTGTTAAATTAACCTAAACTTGAAAATGGAAATATTACTCACCTCCAGCAACTGAGCCCAAAGTGAACCTGTAAGCTGACTCTGCTACCTGGAGCCATATGGGCCTGCCAAACTCTCCAAAAGATTGCTGTGTGAGGGGGGAGAAAAAAAAAAGGGTATAAAAAGCGCTTGAAAATCTGCATGGGAAAACAAAGATGCTTGTGAATGCCACTTTTTCAAATTCTCCTTCCAGAAAATATTCTTCCTTATATATTCCTAGTATAACTAAAACAACTATGGTCAAGAAAAAGCAGACAGAAACTCAAATCAACTTTGCTGCTTTCCATTCTGTTTCGAGTTTGTGTGGCATCTATCTTCCCCTTTTGGCTCAAATAAAACTCAATACCCTCAAAAGGAATTCAGTATTTCACAGACAGCACCTATCAAGTATGAGATATATTTTAAGGTTATATATACATTAATATACAGCAAAACCATGACATTTCATGCCTTTAAAACATCAAAAAGTCAATTATTCCCCAAAGTATTCTCCACAAGTCGTTTTCAGGCAGTTGCTAATTTACAGGCACAATGATGACCTCCCTCACTTCAATCATACACTCTACTATAAATGTATTAAGTGTTCTAATTAAACATAGGCCTGCATAGAAAATATCTGCAGAGACTCATATTATTAGATGGTTATTAGAAAGAAAGTAACTGATATGCAAATACGGAGTATGGAACATGGGCCAAATTTTCTTCCAAACACAAACAAGGAGATAAGAATTTGTTATGCAGTATAACTTGTCTAGGCTGTATTACTGGCCAAGATATTAACTGCTAAATTCCATATTAAAGCAGATATTAAAGCCCATCTCCCCAGCACAAACTTGTTTTTCTTAAAAGCACCCTGTGTCATTAACAGATGCACATCTGCTGACAGTACATCTAGAGCATATATTCTAGATGTGTGACAGCACATCTAGTATACAGGCCATGAACTGCTATAGAAGACTTCGCTGTGATGCACACTATGAACTCTTCACAAAAATTATCCCATGTACATTTCACAGTTAACTCAGCAAGGCTACTTAACTAAGTTCAAGTTACTGAAGCTCTGAAAAGTGAGATATCCACAGAAAGACAACAGGTACCTCAGTGTAAGCTACTCTGTTTGGACTGATACTACACTGGGTATGCAAAAACCTGTCTTTATCACATAAAGTTACACTGTAGGTACAAAATGTAGGACAAAAGCTCATAAGACTAAGATGTGATCTTTATCTGTCATTATCTGCAGTCATTACATGCGATAAAACCATGAATTATATTTTATACAGTTTTCCTACACAATAAAAAGATGCAGCTAACATCACTTGCTTCCACATGACACTTTCCTTTCCCAACAACATAGCTTAACAGAGAAGAACTGAGGAATTCTAGGTAGCATCAAAATTATAAAGTGCACATATGCAGACCAGCATATAAAAGCTTAAATCAAATGTACTGCCTTTGCAAGGAATCAGAAGCAATAAATCTGATGAATGTCCTCACTGTTCTAAAAACACTGAATTTTTCTATCTAAAAACAAAAGTTCACAATAAAAACAAAATAACCATACACACACACACACAAAACCCTAAAATACAGAGATATTTCTTTTGATAGATGTAAATAAAAGACATACACAATAATAATACCCCACAAAGGCTTAGAAGTGGTTCTTCCTTACACAAAAATTTTCTCCTGCTATAGCACACCTGCTTCTTTTTAGCTGTTTTAAGGTTATTCTTTTCCTAAGCTCCACACAGTTCTCATCAAAATTCAATCACAGCATCATTATATTCAGACATTAGTCTTATTGAATACGTCATCGGACGTTAAAAATCAAACTCTCTCTGAAGGAAATGTCACTTTTATATTATTAAATAAGTGTTCACAAAGTTTGCAGTTTACTTGTGTGTTCAGATGGATATGTAAATGAATGTAATTAATGCTATAGCTTTCAAATCATGAATATTTATAAACAGAAAATTACTGTAGCTGTCATCCCCATAGGATATTCAGCTGCTAAGCTTTAAGAAAATCTCACACAATGAAAAAATTGACAACAAAGTAAACACGGTTGAAAGCAGGCTAATTTCCATTTCCAGCAAACCTACATAGAATCACTTTATGTAAAAATGTAGATTTTTCCTTTAAGAAGAATTTTAAAATCATACACAAGTGATTACAGATTTGGTTTCATTTTTCAGGGACAGCTGGACCTCTCTGAGATGATATTCCCTTTTCCAGGAAAGGTTATCTTTCATTTTATCAATACAGTTAAATAAGATAATATAAGGTTCACTTAGGAAAAGGTCTATTACAAGACTATTCCTTATAAATAATAAAATGAAATTACTTTGCTTTTTGTTGTCTTCTCTTAACACAGAATGTAGACTAGGATGAAAATATAATGTCTTACTTCAGGAGTGTGAAAAGAGTATATTCTGTTCTATTGATGAGCAAAACTTTTATCAGTGAGCACATTTTATAACAATGCCAAGTTACAAAGGTAATTCTGAAGTGTAAAATAAAACAAGTCAGTATTTTGTCTATTCGTAAAGGTGAATATGAAGACACTGATTAAAACCAAAGTTGGCAGTTAGGAATGTAATTACAAAACTTCACCAAAAGTATTTCTCATTAGTCTGGATAAATGTATACACATTTCTGTGTCAGTCCATTCCATCATTCTTGTCATCAGGAGTCCATAGGAATGCTGTTACCACGAAGTAGGTTTTGAACACTTATTTCATTGGCTTACATGCCTAATTGCCCAAGGACAATAGAGCATAACATTAAGAACAGACCAGACACTGCATTTCAGACCAATCTGTTTGAATGATCAAATCCACCTGTAATAACAGTAACCAAAATACACTCAGTCCCATCTTGTTATATTCTATATAGGACAATTTTCCAATCATAGCAGTTGAACTTTCAAGATTTTCCTGTCATTAATACATAGCCTAGATTTTGTAGTGGATAGAACTGCTTAAAAGAACCTCTGCAATACGCGTAAGAATTGAGCTTTTATTTTCAGATAGACTCTTGGGACCCCTCATCCACTGGAAAATACAGGACATTCATGTGGCTAACAAGGCATGGGTGACTTTTGTCACTACACTGCTACTTTATTTCAGGCCACTCTGCAGCCGTACTATCTGTCGATGGCATCACCAGGATAGTGAATCTGAACTTCACTTTATGGGAAACAGTGTAGCTTGGAATGGCTGCCACCTGCATATCCTACTGCCCCAACAGCCCAGATGGCTGAGCTACTTGCGAATCAGTTGTTGAATCACTGCAATTCAGGAGCAGCATTTTAACACAACTCATCACCAGTGTCAGATTGCCGTAAGTGCTGAGCTGCAAGATGTAGCTGTTCAGCAATTGATTCCCAAGAAGCCCAGCTGTCCGTGTACCAAACGAGGTGTGGGCAGCTGGGAGCAGAACCCAGCCCAAACCAGAATAATGCCCACTTGGGAATCAGGGCCCTCAGATGTTTTGATAGGCACCCCATAAACTCTTAACACAGGTTGAAAGAGAACTGAAGTAGCTCAGACATTGTAATAAAGTGAAAACCTTCAGGATGAAAAATTACATTTATCTATTGAGTGCACAAAGATGCATTTAGTCAGAATTATGGGATATGCTCATACATGATCTTAAGAATGTTCCCTTTGTATATTACAGGAGGAAAAGGGATGTGGAGTCATCCTTAGAGCAAAATGCACTGGTTCAGATGAGTATCATTGTATTTTCTTGTAAACCTTACTCCAGAATGTAGAGCTCTGTGGAATTAAAATTTCTCATTAGATTCTAACAGCAAAAATAAACAAAAGATTGCTCATCAGAAACTTTTAAGATCAGATCCTATTTTTTGGTTTGTCTTGCATAATAAACACCTATGTGCAACTGGACTATGTATTTTTCAATTATGCAACCATGTAATTCACCATGTATATATGCCTGCCTTTCTGAATCTGCTTGTCACTGTTTCAAGGTGAACCAACTGCCCAAGGCTTTATTCTCAGGGCTGCTCTCAGTCCATTCTCCACCCAGCCTGTATTTGTGCTTTAGATTACCCTGATGCACATCAGGCCAATCTAATATGACATCTAATACCTTGTTTAGATGCATACTCAATAGCCTGCCTTATTTCTACCCTAATAGCAATACACACAGCATGTTTCAGAACCTATTGAAAGTGTATTATTCTTATTTTTCATATGCAAGTACATGTAAACATTCACTTAACTTTAACAATTTTATTCTTTTTCTACCTACCTGCCTCTGGAGTTCTGCCAAGTTGTAAGGTAACGCACCTTCAGCCAGTGGTGCTATTCTCTCTATATCTGCCATAGTTAAACGCCTTTACAAAGGACAGAGAAAAACAAATTACTGGTAGATAAAACACCAAACCCAGTAAATACTGTATTCCTGGCCACATCCCACAGAATACATCTTGAGCTTAAAAAAAAAACCAACATGTTTGAATACACATCTAAGAGGTCTGCTATACTGCAATAAAGAATGCTTGGAACTAGAAAGGCATTCTCATAGCTTGCAAGTGGAAGTAAAGGGAGCCTGTTCTTGATAACCAAGAACAAGGGATATACCACACAAATTAACCTATTTCTATGTATTCCTACCTAAGATTTCACATGTGTTCAAGACCCATGTGAACCATCACCAATACTTAGACTTAATAATACTGTAGTCTCTCTGGACTACTGTAATGTATTTTGCTATTTTAAATGTTTACCTATAATATGACAACTAATAATTGTGTTTGATATACACAATTCACTTACAAAATCCATGGATACATCAAAGTGAGTTTACATTGAAAAAATTACTGGTAATGAAACACAATGGAACACAAAACTTTTCAAAATTAAGGTGAAAATTAGTAGCTTTCATACAGAAAACAACAAAATGATTGTAAAATGCTAATATTAATTATGTTACCCAGTAACACTGTATAAATCAGCAAGTTGGTAGAGAATATCTACTTCCAGTGGTGTAACTTGTGCAAAGTGGATTGCAGAGTGGGTAAATTCCTCTGGATTCAAAAGAGAAAGAGAAATAATTACGTTATTTGTTGAATTTCCTCTTTAAATGCTCACAAATAACTTCAAACCATCAAAACTATCACCTAGAAACAAAATCCATTACGCAAAGGGAAAAAAATTTCTTTAGGAGAACATCTATCTTGAAACAGGCCTTTGCAACACAGAGCAAGTCTGACTCCATTACTGCAAATTTAAGGCAAGAATTCATCAGTCAACAAAAAATCCTTTTATTAGCAAGCTTAATAAAACCACACCCACAATTTGTGAGTCTTGTTTCTGAAGTTCAGTGAAACAGAACAGAATAATGGGCTATTATTTTAAGAGCAACTGACTCATCTATTGCCATCATATCCAGATTTCTCTCTCTGCTAGCTCTGAATGACCCCAAGCTTAGGTATTCATCTAGCCAAATTATATGACACGTTCATGACATAATTGGCAAGCTGCAGTAAACAAGTCTGAGCAGTAAAAACACATTTCCTTTTTTTCCACAACACAAATCCAAGCAAGATGTATTTGTGCATTTGCACCAAAAAACATTGCTAGGCAATCTGTTAGCAGAGTTTGGAGGATGAGGACACATATTTTATGTTTTCCTTTAGGGACAAACATATGCAGAGCATAGGAACATAACCCAAAGAAAGAATGGGGAAAAAAAAAAAGAAACTTGGCATGCTTTTTACCACACACAGGCTTGGCTGGTACCATCCACACAGGTAATAAAATCGGTGATAAAATCTGTCATAAAAACAACTATCAAAGCCATCCACTCATGCCTGCAGCAAGACTGAAATATGGCAACTCTTCATATGCACACAGATTACCTATGTCCTAACAGATATAAACTCTATATAAAACCACTCAGGCAAGTAAGCACCAAGAATTCATAAATAATCACAATTTTTCTAAAAAAGATTTAAGCATGAATAAAGTAACTAGTTAGACCAACATGGGGATTACTGATGATGGATTTTCAAACTTAACCCATTCTATCGCATTCTATTTCTAAGCAACCATGCATCCCTTTCCAGGAATTTTTCAACGAGTGGTAAAATTCTCAACAACATACTGACTTCAAGTTAATCATTCAAACTAATAAGGCAAACAACGCTTATTCCAGAATCCCAATTCTTCTCCTTAATGAGCTCACTCAAAATTATTACTAACCTGTGAGGATGAAAATCACTCTTTAAACACTTTTCATAGTAGCCCTAACCTTGCATACTACTGCAGCTTCCAACTTGCCTTAACTCATGTGCAATACCAGATTACAAACTGGACAAAACTAAAATACTAATAAAATGTAGGAAACATACTTTACCTTTTGTGACTTCAATATCTTTTCTTGTACCTGCTATATTACTGTAGATTTTCCTAACAATATCCATGTTATTCAAAAGGGCATTAAATGCATTGAAATAGGAGAAGCTGACCTGATGTGAAACGGTTCCACCAGCTACCTTTAAAAATAAGGAAAGAATTAAAGATCTCTTTCCATTCCTGTAATTTTAAGATGTTTTTGATAAAAACATCAGGGCAGAATTGTTAGACAGGATACTACTTTTTTGGTAAAAACATTAGAAAACAATCAGGAAATAATCATTTAAGTAGATAATTATTCAATGTATCTGATACACATACTAAATGCGCCACTATTTTTCTAATACTCTATTTCTAATAGACAAATGTAAATGCTACTTCAGATAAAGGCATTAACTGACTTCTTGCATCACATACAGCAGTGACTATTTCAAAGTCCAAAGTTAGTAGATACTATAATTTTTACACAAGATGGTATGTTTTATTAGTTAGACAACACAAGACTTACAGGCCAAATAGTAAGATAAAAAGATATTCCTTTGTATTTTTATAGCTTTCATTCTTCCATACTTTTAATACTGTACACTGTTAGTTTATAACTTTTACATTATTATTTTGTCTACAGATCTTGCCAAACTATCACAGCTGTAACCATTCTACCTCTAGAATCTACACAGTGATTTTATGAATTCTGATCTGAAAAAGAAGGTAAGAATACGTAAAAAGATAAAACTGAAATTAGTCTCCACCTTTTGAGATGTTATATATTCAAATATAAAAATCAGATGCTTTTGTTCTAAATGAATGTTCTTTCTGTGCCAAGTACAGTTTGCCCTGCTTTAGTGAAAAGTCTAGTAGATTAACTCAAACTGTTTCCAACATGCAAACCAGACTGCCAAACTTTTCCACTACTGCAGCCAAGGAATGCTGCCATGTTTCATCCGTCTGCTCTGTTATGATGGTGATAATCTCTAGCACCAAGGCAGTGATAAACAGGCAGGAGAAGACAAAGTAGGATAGAAGCAGTAACATCTTAAAACATCACAGCTACTAAATGCTGAATTCAAGGCACTTTTATTTACACTTACTGAAACTAAATTTTCTTCCACAAATGGAGTAAGCATATGTGAGCGAAGGGTAACCATGATGTCATTGAAGTCCAACCCAGTTATCATACCACTTTTATTTTTGTCCTTCAATACAAAGGCTTGTCTTGCATGTTCTAACTGCAGCTCCTAGAATGAACATTCAGAAACAGCGGATTAGAACCAAGTTCTGTAACTTAGCTGTTCACAAAAATCTCTTATTTCAGATTCTTACAGCATGCCTCAATATGTCCATGCACGTAGACCACAGCACAACTGCAGTTTAAACTTAAATGCCAGCTCAAGTAAAATGAGAAGTTTGCATACTGAGTTTAACCACAAATTCATCCCTCTGTCAAGGAAAAGCCCTAACTCAACTGTAAGGAAATACACACTTTCTCTATATGATTTGAGAAACAAACTTCATATATCCATGTCCTGTGTGCTATCTATTCCTTTATTAAATACTTAACTGCTAGGGAAACATCTGATATTGATTTTAAAGGACCTGAAGTGAACTGATCTCCTACACATCCAAGATGAAATATGACTAGGCTATTATAAACTAACTCATTGAAACTTGAAAATAAACAGGAGGACAGTGAAAATTATATAATACAGATTTAGAGTGCCCCCAGCAGCTACTTCCCATAATGTCACAAATGGTCACTCATTTCAGGCAATTTAAAACTCCTATACAATCCGTAAAAACCCTCATATAAAGCACACTGCAGTAACCTAGCCTCAAGATAATAATGATGGTTGTAAATTCTATGTCCAGAAAAAGTTGTTTGCTTCTATTCAAGCAAACATAAAGCACATTCAGCTGCCATTCAGACTTCCAGAAGCAGCAAAAATAATAACCATGGACTGACAGACAATAAGAAGAGGGCAAACTATCCAGCTTATATCACCTTCGAAGTAATTTCTCAACTGCTATAACCTCAAGATCAAGGTTTTGTAGATCAGGGTGCAAAAAGCCTGCTATGATCCAAGTCCAAATCCCACAAGATAAATAAGAAACAACAAACATAACCTAATCTAAAATGAGGGACAACAATATCCAATTTGTGTACATACTGGTATTATTACAGCCCATACCACCCTTCCCTACTAAGGGTTTTTAATATAAGAAGACAGTAAAAGGTTACTGTATCCTACATAAGAGTATTTTGGAACAATAAACATAAAATCAAAACAGATTATTTGTCACTTTGTTCTGGGTTAAGTTCCACACAATAAAGCAATCCAGCTTTTTCTGCCCAGTATTCCAAATCTGTGCATGGGATCACTTAAAATACATAGTACCAAAGGCAGAACACAGTTTATTCCTTGAAAGTAACACCAAGTTATACTGCAGCCTTGAAAGTCTGTGTCAAACTCCAGTATTTCAATTTACAATACAGACTTCAGATCCTATTTAGTTAAGACATGTTTTTCTAGAATCTGCTCTAGATCCAGATACAGGTCAGTACAGGAAAGAGACGGACCTGCTGGAGTGAGTCCAGAGGAGGGCCACAAAAGTTATCAAAGGGTTGGAGCACCTCTCCTATGCAAACAGGCTGAGAGAGCTGGGCTCATTTAGCCTGGAGAAGAGAAGGCTCTGGGAAGACGTTATTGAGACCTTTCAGTTCTGAAAGAGCACTTACAGGAAAGATAGGAACAGACTTCTCAGTAGGACAAGAGGTAATGGTTTTAAACTAAAACAAGGTAGATTTACAGTGAGGGTGGTAAAATACTGGAAAAGGTTGCCCAGAGGGGTTAAGATGCTTCATCCCTGGAAACATTTAAGGTCAGGTTGGACAGGGCTCTGAGCAATCTGATCTTTCTGAAGATGTCCCTTCTCATTCCAAGAGGGTTGAACTAGATGACCTTTAAAGGTCTCTTCTAACCCAAACTATCCTATGATTCTATGATCTATTTTTACCCTGGAAAATAATGACAGATTTTTTTTAAAGCACAATTATCACTCACTAGTTTTAAGACATTATGTACAAAAATATTTTGTATCAAAGGCTAGAGCTCTGGAAGTGCATATCTATTTTTCTTCAGGTCCACTAGATAGAAAACTGTAAGTTATATACAACTGCATGTTAATTTATGGAATTCAGTGCAACTACCAACAATTCTGCAAACTCCTTTCTCATGAATTATAACATCCATTTCTCCTGTTCTCCTTTCCTCCTTTATAACTGATGTCTTCCTTTAATTCCTTCTAGTATAATGTTCAATTAATTTTATATTTTTACTGTAACTTTTTGACTTAGCACAAAGTCCAGTTCTAAGTGAAATCCTTTACAGCCTGCTCCCTAGAGGGTGCTTCAGCAACATCTCAGGAAAGAGATACACCTCCTGCAAAGTTGGCTGCATTTAATATCAAACTCCCAATCACGCCAGTGAGAGAAAATAAAAGGGTATTATGATAAATACATTAAAAGAAATGTTAAAGCAGCAAAAACATTTATATGGGAGGTTATATGGTTAATAACAACTGGCTATATGTAGGATGCTCTGGCAGAGGTTAGTTGAGCTATTAAATTCCCATTACAGAAAAAGCAGACCCTCAATCCAGTTAAACAACAATCAGTACAATCATTAATTTCATAAACAGTGTATTTAGTTCCATTCTTTTATAGTATGGTATTCAAGTTAAGGCACAATGAGTACACACTGCTTACAGAACTGGTATGGAGAAATACCAGAATAAGCTCCAAATTTATAATGAAATTAGTGTATTATTAGAAATGAAAATTAATTTCAATTCTACTTTGGAAGAAGGTTAATAACTAACCTGAAGAAACTGACTGAATTCTGAATAGTTAAGATGCTTCTTCCTGTTATGTCCAAAATGCAGTCGAATGAACTCACAGTCCCAGTTGAAGGGGATTTGAAGATGAATAATAGTTTGTTCAAATATTTCTTTGACATTTGCTTTGGGGGAGGGAAAAACAAGAAGTGAGCTTTAGGTACAGTAGATCTGCAAACATTCCAGGAAGGATACAAATGATGTTTTAAGCAGCTGTTTAGGAAGTGTTTTAGTTTGTTAAGAATAATTGCTAACTGAACCTTTACAGACCTATGTAAGAACACATTTTCAACACAACGTGATACTTTTTGTATTACTGCATAAAATCTTGGAGTATTTTATTTAGTGTTAATTAAGAAGCAATTTCCCTCATACATGACAAATAAGAACTATTTTGCATTCTGATACAAAAATCAATAGTGGCTCTCTGCTAGGAGTCAAATTAAGCCCTTTATCAAGAGCACAAATACCTGCATTACAATCTCATGCAATATTTGTCATACTAAGTATGGTTTGATTGAACCTTGATTATTACAATCACACTGTCTGAATATGTCTATTGAAGATAGGTATAAGAAATGACATCTAAAACATATCATTAACTCAGCAGAAAGCACCTTATTAGAAGCTTTTGATAAGGTCTTAGCAAAAAAATCAAATCCTATAAAACATAATTGATAGTCTCAGTTATTAAAATGTTTCAAGATAAGTGAAGATAGAGATGTCCTCTTTTTAATGAGGTAAAGAAAAAACCTGTCATTTCAGAATATGAATTTCTTCATATGTATACTGTACAACTGAAATCTCAATGCCAGATGTATTATCTGAATTCTGTCAAAAACCTCATCTGAAAAAAAAGCATGCATTATTCATACACAGCATTGCCATGCTGCAAAACAAGCCTGTTTTTTGTGCAGACTATCCAACCACATAAATAGTATAGCTGGGTATCTATCCGTACCACATGAACACTTTTCAAAATCTACCTCAAAGTACCTGAATTGATTTGCTTTTATCAACCAACCTAGAACACGCTAAGAACCAAATTAAACATCACATTGATATTTACCACAAGAGCTATTGGAGTAAATGTGTTGCTTTCTCTATGCTAAAGGACTATTAGATTTATTCACTCTTTCAATTCTATAGCCATTCTACTAGTTCTAGATCAAACCCTGTCAAATCTTTACATGGTTTTATCTATTCAGTGAGGAGAGGAAATGTTCAGAATGAATCTGTCTCAGAACAAGGACATTCCAAGTAGGATTCCTTGGCTAGATCACCTACTGCATGGTTAGTTTGAGATTACATATTCAAAGGGCAGATTATAGCTAGTGATTTAACTGCAATTTAACCCTTACTTAAAGTCAAACATAGACAATAGTAAAAAACCTGCAATTTATAGTTTCCACTGCAAGGTATGCTAAAGAAGTTGTTTGGGCAAACAAGAAACTTAAAGAACTAGCCTACTACTTGTAACTGCCTGTTTATATCTATTCACCAGTATTAACACGCAAGGTAAGGGTTAAGAAAATGGGAGATAAAGCACCCAATGCATAGTACTAAAATATTTTATTTTGTCATACTTCCTTTGAAAGTTTTGCCTATAGTAGATTTATTCATCACTGCTACAGATCAAGGAACCAGGAGATGTAAATTTAAACTCCCCACCTACCACTGACTCACTGCAGCTTCTGACCAAGCTACCTAGAGCCTTCATGTACTACAAACACATAGTGCAGCTCACTACTGAGCTAGCAAAACGGCACTAAATTGTGAAGGCCAAGACAGGCCTGCTTAATTGCATCTATTGGCTTGGCTATTAAGGTAGAAACAGTGCCAACTAGTGACTACTTACACATCTGCAAAACTGACTCTACTACACAGAGAGTTCTCCTTATGAAAACTTAGTAAAGAACAAGCTGAAGCAGCCAGAAAATTTAAATTGTACTTTTCAATTGTTTCCAATAATTGCTTCTTTAAACCTTAAAGAAATGTTGTCTTTTTTCTTATAAGAAAATATTCATACTCGCTCATATAAACAGATATTTTTATGATTTTTAATGAGACTTAGGCCCTCATTTTTTTGTAACTCTAATTCAAGCATTTAGGCATATACTACTTTAACAACCAAGAACTGGTTTATTACACTGTTGATCTTTTTCTTCCTAAAAACTATTACAATTAGTCATGAACACATCACACATCAAGATTCTTCAGCACATAATAATAACACTGGGAAATGAATTCATACATTTATATTTAATAGTTGAGTGTACTGAAACTTGAAAAATTCTAGCAGTGACTTATTACCTTTAATAAATGTTATCCGAATTAGCCTGTTGGTTCTCTAAAATTGAGGTGCCTTATCCCTTTTTACTTCTAAGGGCAACTACAATCAGTAATGTATACTGCATGTTTTAGAGTAGTCTGACTTTAAGGATATGCTATTGTATCTAATGCTTAATTAATTCCATGTTGGCTTTGTTTATGAAGCATTTGGGGTACAGGAGCAAAAGCATGCACCTGCTGTGAATAACTAACACAGTTAAAACCACTGAAACTCTAAATACAATTTTCCAAAGCCATCCAGGATTCTAAAACATTGCTAGATAAACTCTAAAATTTACTACTTCTACCCAAGAGTAGCGATGCTTTCTTCACAATATATCAAGAATACCTTTTTAATCCAATTTCATTGGCTATTCTTTTATAGTAAAGGAAATAGCCATCTCCACAACAGCTCATGTGATGAGAAGCAGCAAACTGACAGTCACATTTCAGAAATTATACATAATGTGGTTATCACCTGCACTTCCACCACTCAGAATTATGATCATATATCTTATTTTTAATTTATTTTTCTCACAGCAGAAGCAAAGCACTGACAACAAAGAAATCAGGTAACATTCAGGTACAGATGCTGGGGATTTTTTGCCTTTTTTTATCTCCCTCAGTCAAAACCCAGTAATGCTTCCAAATTAAGATAAACTACAAAGTACTTCAAATTTCCAATAGAGCTATTCTGCAGGAGGCAAACAGTGAATTATTTTTAAAGCCTTTCATTTTAGTCTGACATTCTACAGAATGCATTCATTGTCCCTGTCAATACATGTTGCTCATTTACTAATGTCTTTTCCTACTCTTTGCTCACCTTTCTGCAGTGGAATTCTTTCCTACTGAGCTGATAACTTTCTTTCCAGGCTTATAGCAATGCATTTTCTTCTCAGATGGACATACAAGTCAGTAGCCTGATGATATACTCAGCTTACCATCAGCCCCAGGAACAATAAACCTACTACTCTAGTGCACTAGAACATTACCTCCAAGGCGACACACATTCTCTCAAGATTACTTCAGAATTTTCCCACCCAATCATTTTAAACAAATTATAGACACCTGGAGCAGCTATCTGCAGGCAGCACACACATCACTGGCTCAACTTCCAAACACCATTATCTATCAGGCTCAGAAAAACGATATGAGAACAAAATTTTTAGGAAATAATTTCAAAGAAGGCAGAAGAATACATTATAAATACTATGATGTCTTGCTGATGGACCATGGTGAGGATGAGCTTGGTAGCCCAAGTGAGCCTTGAGGTGGTTATTACTTGCTTTGAGTAATCGGCTCCCCAAGAAGCAGAGGGAAAACCTCACACAATTTAGTGCCACCAACCTGTTAACAGAGTTTACCGTTCCCTGTCACCAATGATGGAACATCAGGCATGCTTCTTAGAGACACAGAAATATAAATGTGATAGGTTTAAGTAGTAGCCTAAGTATGCTAACGGTCTGTTTAAGAATTTGTGGGGTTTTTTTTAAATCTGTCTATTCAGTCATTTACAGTCCCATTTGCACATATTTCAGTCTTAGCATACCTAATGTATTTTAATATATCTTATGTTGCTACTTTTCCTTTTCCCTGCTAACAGAAAATTTTACATATTTTCCCTTTCAAGCATAAAATTAAAAATTGCCACTAAAAGCAAAACGACTTTTCTTGTAGCACCTACTGCAGAAGTATATGAAGAGTGATCCAAATGCAAATAATTACTTTGACAAAGAGCAAAATGACGAATGGCAGGGAAAAGTTCGAAAGCTGAACTAGAAATAGTTTCATTGTATTCCTACCCTTATTTTAAAAGGATTAGTGATTCTGTTTAAGGTTAATATTAGTGACAGCCATAACAAGATTGTCACTATGTATGATTTTAATGTGGAGTTCCCCTTTTCTGTTGCCTCTTGCTGAAGTACAGTTTTGAACTTTGTCACAAAAAAATAAGTGGCTCCCATACTGCACTGCTCACAAGTGTTTAAAACTGTGCTTTAAACCTGAAAGCACCATACAACAGAAAATAAACAGAAACAAACAAACAAACCAACCCACCAAAAACATGAGGACAAAAGAAAGTCAGAACATACAGTGATATTTCCTACATTATCTGCATGTGTTAAGCAAAGGACATTTTGAAAACAGGAAACTAACATGGCTACCAGGAAGCCAAGAAAAATAGCAGTTCTTGTTTATAGCACACTTTATCAAAACATGGTGTTTTTCTTATATCCTCAGGTCTATAGCCATATGGTTAAGAGTGTTTTTCTGCGTACATGTTAAAAGGTTTCCAGCATTTACAGTTGCAAATAATATTTTATAAAACAGACCTCTTAAGATTAAATGAAAATCCTAGCGTTTTCAATCCAATTGCTCTTTCAGAAATGGTGGAAGTGAGTATTAGGAGTGATCTGTATTTCCTGAAAAATAATACTAAACAGCAAAGCACTGTAACAACATATGTTCAACTCCTTTCTCTTGTTCTCACTCACCTTCTTCCAGTGTTCTCAAACTCTATGTCCTGATTAAGGAAAATCTATACTTTTTCTCCTAGATTAAAATTTTTTGAAAAAAATAGATGGACAAGATTTCAGTACTGCTGTATCCTCAGTTTCCGAAATTATTACACTGATGTTTATTATTTCAGTTCACCAATACCATAGTAATTTTCACATTAGTTGCATTATCAGGCATTCAATTCCCTTACTCCCCCCAGTGCCTTTAAAGAAGAGATCATTATACTCTGCAAAGTATTTTTAATGAGATTTTGAGCTGCAGGATGTTTTTAAAAACCTTATGTTCAGTTTCATAAATATTTTCTCATTATGTCCAAAATTAAATAAAAAACCTGAATACAGAAGACTCCTGAACATGAAGTCAGTAAAACTGGTTTCTAAGTCTCATTACTTTAGCTTTATCTTTCTAACCATACCAGCATGGGTATTTAACTAAAAAAGTGTCTCTTAAATTCCCCAGTTTATCAGAGAATGGCTTGCTTTCTGGTGACTCTACAAAGACAAACAGCTGGAAAAAGCCTTGAAATCGTACATTCCAATTAAAAGTGATACAGTCCAGATAACTGCATGGCTTGCTAAAGGGATAAATTACAAAGACTCCTTTTACTTTCAGTTAGACACCCTATTTTTGAGAGAAGTTTCAGTGACAGTCACACACACTTCACCTTTAGCTAGTATAAGGACTATCTGCTTCCACAGATACACGAAATAGCTTGAGCACATTTAATATTCACATTTGCTTTAACCTGACTTCAGGTCAAAAGACCTGCAAGAATAGCAATAAAAAGAAGTCTTTCTTAGTACCACAGCACTAATTTTATCGATGGTTTTTAAATACCTCATTCATGCTAGTAATTTAGTCAGTTACATCCAATGACCAAAAAAGCAAATGGGTTGTCAGTCTTCTCTGGCTACAGATAGCAACCCATAACAAGAAAGACAATTCATGAAAAATGAAACAAACAAATCAAACAAACAAACAAACAAAAAACCCCACTTTTCTTTATAAGCTTCAGCATTTAGATATTTTATGGTTAAAGAATATTGTAAGGGCTCATGAGCAATATATTTCCCACAAAATATTCACAAAGGAATAATTTATGAAGTAGTACAAGCATTTAATCAGGAAAACAAATACTTTTTTCCTATTTCTCCATGACTTAACAGTCATTTAAACTACACTGTCACTTTTATCAGTGGGTTACTAAAATAGTCATTTTATTACTTTTTATTCACCAAGCTGATATCAAGTCTAGTGCAGCTGAAACACATAAAGAGTGCTGAGCACGCTGTACAGTTTACTCATACAAAGTAGCTCCAATTTCATGTTTTTGCAATGGACCTACTGCATGAATATCACAGCATACTATCTGCACATTTATGGCAATCATTCACACAGTATTTCTGGATGTCCAAAACTCCCAGAAAAATGTCTCAAAGCAGTGAGAAAGCAGGTGACATTAAAATGACAGAAGGCTTCCTGTTTTGACAATTCCAATTAACATATTATATGGCACAGTCACTAATTAGCATAGCATAGCTGACAAGTATTTCTACTAAATATTTTCTAAAGAATCGTAAACTTTTTGTCTTCTTCCATTTTTCAACTCAAAAGTTCTTTATAATACAATTCAGTACTCATTGGAGAGTTAGAAACTAAACTTTTGAAGAGACAAGTGGCAGTCTGAGGTTCAAGAGAACTGCAACAAGATAAAAGTGCTCAAGTATGGTCTGAGTCCACGTCAGTATATAAATCCTAAAAAGGAGATTTTAATCCAACTGAGCATCTTGATTTCAAATAGAGACAGTTCTAAAAATCAACAAATATACTTAACTTTCACTGGATAACTGAAAATCTTAGTAGATCAGGATATCTTTCGAAAACACCACACAGTCATACCCAAATGATTTTGAGACATTATCTCACACCCAGCAAGGCCAGTGTTGGGTTCAAGTTACTGGCCTATCAGGCCCAAGTTGATTCTGTGTTCCATTCTCCAGCACTTCCCCCCCCAGCTCCAGATGCACAATGCAGAAAAACCTCAGTAAAACCATGTCACTTCTGCCAAGACTTACTGGCTTGAGTTAGCTTTGGAACCAATGCAATCACATCCACATAGCATTGTATACGAGCTAGAACATCTTGATTCATGTTTGTTCTCATAACCAACATGGTTTATCTGCAGACTGGATACATAGCACACTCATAAAAGAGAGATGACTTGTCTGAGAGCAATTCCTACACCAATTGTCTAAACTTACTTCAGTGTATTTCTAATTATTTATTAAAACTTTTAAGACCTGGTTTTACATATTCTCTCTTCTACATGAAACTAAACTCTGTACTTCTCTATTGATGTGGTATGAAAATAAGGAGTCCAGGACTCACAATACAGCCTCCATAGGCAACAAGACTGACTTAGCAATTCATTACAGAATTACCAAATTCTGAACATACCATACATTATCATTCACATTTTTCCCACATGCATTAATTTGTATGATATGCCTATGAAGTAATAAGTAGGCCATGTTACAAACAGTAACAAAAAAGCTGCACTAAACATAAGAACTGTAGCACAAAAATAAGTACCACTGATACATTATAACATACTATTAAATAAAATAATAATTGCAATCTAATCTTGTAAACTCAGGAAACCAATAGTGAATTTAAGTTTCTCTCAGTGTTTCCTACTCAAGACTTGTGAGCCTTATTAAAAAAAAAACAAAAATCAGTGATGAAGATATTGAAAAAATTCTGTAATTTTCTGGTTTACAATTTCTCTTGTTTGTGTTGTACTTTTAGCCTTTAATATAATGACATGCTCATAAAAAAATAACAATCCTCAGTCTGATTGAGGAATCACAACACAATCTGAAATTACCTTTTGTTCATTTACAGAACCAGCTATTTCAAGTCCTTTCATGAGAGCTACAAAGTGCATCTCATCGTTTTGTGACACTATTAAATATACTATCATTAACATGGTCATAATGATTACAATAGTTTGTCTACTTCCTCATGACTGCATTTACTGACTTCAACTTTACTTAAGTTCTGAGTTTCTTTTCAAGATGAGGTGTACTGAAATTGCTCAGTATTTGATCCTTCAGTTAATGATGTAATTTAACAAACATCAGAAGTCAAGCGACTTGTTTCTATAAAAAGACCCTTGCTTCCTCTATTTTTTTTATTCCCAACAAGTTGCAATAATTACCATAAGAATGAAATAGTACAAACAGCAAGTGGTTACAAATCCAAGCACAGTTTGTGTTTTCTCTATTAAGAGGTTTATTCTTTTGGATAGAAGTAACATGTAACTCTCATTCTACTTTATTAAAATTTGTAGCATTGGCTTTTCTAATTTTCATAAATATATGAAGTTTTAAAAATAAAACCTAGTCCTCCTAGGACTGCAATGTTAGTAACAGTTATTTAGCAACATCACAGGGCAGTATAGTTAGCCTCAAGAATTTTGTCCAATTACTAATTTACGTGATTAAGGAAAAAAAAAAAGGTAACAAAACTTAAAGGCCATATTTTCTTCCTAATTCTTCAAATACATGATCTAGTTGGAAGTTAACACTCATAACATTAAAGATTTACTCCTCAAGAAAAGGAATACTAAACTAGAGATTCTAAAGATTAAACCTCCCTCATTCCTATATAGAGCTCGTACTGTATCTAATGATAGTTCTTCAAAGAAGAATGGAGATCCAGTACATATTTTTAAAATCCCTCAGCACTGAAGGAGCTCAAAGTCTATAACATACAAATTTACTTAGAATGATACTAAACAAAACAGCATTGTTCTAAGCACTTCAGAAACATGAAAAATCTGATTCAGGAAGACAGAGCAAACCAGATTTTGTTTCCGTGTATTTCTTAGGCTTATATCACTTGAAAGAAAAAAAACAGTTTTACTCTTGAAAACTCTTAGCCAACCAGTACAGTACAGCACAATATGCATTTCTATGTACCAATGGTCATGAACCACTATTAAGATTTATACTGTTATTATCACTTTCTTAAAATGTTTTTCTTTATTCTTACCAAATGTTACTTCTCCATTGCCAGTCTTGTCAAATAACTGAAAAGCAACAATGAATATTGCATCTGGAGTACACAAAACAGATTCAAATGCCAAAAATTCTTGAAAGGAAATCAACCTATGAAGGAAAATACAGAAGTTAAAAAGATTTTACATTATTCACAATACCAATGATATTTTGCATCTGATGCTCTAAAAAACTATATGATCCAATTATTAAAATAAAATTCTAACATAAAAATGTTAAGACTCTACGAAATAGAACAATTCTGAGTAAATACCTACAATGTATTACCTTGTAATTATAAATTTAAGCAGACAGCACTTAAAAATTAAGATGTAAAAGCCCCACAGGGCTGTCATTATCTTAATTTATATAGCTATTTCTGCTAAGAAAGAAAAGATAGTTTAATGTAAGTATAGGAATATACTACACAATGTATGTGTTTTCTTAAAACAACATATAAATAAACAGATTCAGAAGTTATACTTTACTATGAATATAGAAAAAATATAACACTTCAAATATAACATGAACCACAATGCCATGTAGTTGAGGCCAAGAAAGAAAGAAATTATAAAAACATTTGGACATAGGGACAGTTAGACATGACCAAGGCAGGGAAGGATTTGAGTGTAACAGCAGATCTCAAGATTCTGAGCTGTGTATGCACAGCAGTCACCATACAGAACAATGCAACTCAGGATGCACTAGGAAAGCTGTTTCTGTGCCAGGTAAGGAAGCAGCAGTATTCCCAGGTAAGGTTCCTGCAATGTCTCTGGAACACTGCTTTGTGTTCTAACACATAAAAAGTAGGACTTGAATGTATGTACAGGTAACTTATTAGGATAATCATAACTAACTTTTCTAGAGGAACTCATTCTGACTAAATAGAAAAAAAACATTTTAAATAATCCCTAGTTCTCCATAAACCACAAGGAGGTTAGAAGGGATCCTAATGCTGTATGTAAGAATAGCAGAAGAAAGATAAGCCCTAAGCCAGGAGAAGGTAAAGGATAACGTTGACACATTGACAACTTTACATATCCATAACGATATTCAGAGCAGGCATATACTGTGTCCTGTCCAGAATACTGCCAGCAAAAGCCTCAGGTTTTAACACCAAACTTGCTTTACTGGAACCAATGTGTGTTTTCACCCTTGTAAAAATAGAGGACTTAGCTTAATGACTTAGAATATTCCATCCAGTTACAACTCCCTTCGCTCAATTTACAGATATGAATGATGGGATATCTATTTTAGTATCAAATAAATTATCAATGGGAATACAAATTATAATTGCATTTCATAAACTAAACAAAGAAATTATTATTTCATTAGATACTGTTAAAACATAGAGTATCATTGTATATGGTATACTTTCCTAGAAAATGTACCTAGTTGATCTGAATTTAGTACTCTTCATAGAAGCTCATTAGCTCATAGTGACTACTTCACACATACACTGCTTACTGCTAAAGAGCAAAGCACAAATTCTGTCACCTACGGGGAAGGAGGAGAAGTAAGGGAAATGTAAATTCAAACCACATTATCCATTAGTTTACCTAGTGTTTCTCTGTCAGAGTACACATAAAGCAGAATTCAGATACTCTAAATGAGGTTACATATGTCAACATTCTTGCATATAAGCATTATGCAGAAAATACAGGAAAAAATGTAGTGATTTTCAATGGAATTAAGATATGGCAAATACAGAATTATGATACTAATTTGTCACACTTTGTCCACAAAAAAAACAGAGAAGTGAGAATAGTTCTTCAGATGTAAAGTCAATTTCATCCAAAGGATGATCATGATAAATAAGGGCTTAGTATCAAAGAAACAGAATAGCCTTTTAAAATAATTGGAAATACTATAATTTCAAAATATATTTCACATACAAGCGAAAACCTGACATACAAATTAATTCCTAAGCAGGAAGCTTTATAACTGACAGAATCAAGTGACGATCTCTGCAGAATGCATTCGTAGAAGCCTGAACCTGAAAGAAGCCGTCTTCAGAGGACTCACTTTAACAGTGCCTACAGCAAAAGGAGACAAGACATATTCAATTTCCTTTCCATGTATTCAACTTGCAATGTCTAAGAGCAGGGATATCCCCTGTGATCCTCCATTATCCATTAGGACGGAGATAACAGGAGCTAGATTAAACAGAATGATAGAACTTCCCACCCAATTGCTCCTCAAGTATCATTCAGTGATCCCACTGCATTACAGAGTCCATAACAATATCAAGTCATTCACCTTGCATTTTATCTGTAACATTTTTTTTAAATTTCCTTTTCTCTTACTTCTTCTGTACCATTACCTTTCAAAAGCACACAAAGCAAGCCATGTGTTTACAATTTTTCTATATCTTTCTTTTTTTCCTACTACAACCCTGTGCTCCTTTTTCTCCACACAACTTTCAGACATTAACTATAGCTCTATTGTGATACCCCAGTATGTGAAACATTAACTCTTTCTTCAGGACTTAGCTTAAGACCTCATTTCCAAATGTTAAGAACAATACGCTGATAAAAAATAAAATAAAAAATTTAAAAAAAGTACCCAGAAACAAGCAATTAAAATAAAGAATTTTGGATGACTACTGTGAAATCTTGAAGGCTTGAAAGAAGAAAATCTTTAATTTTAGAACTGCAATACCTACTAATGTAAATTAACTTATGTAATTGGGAAGCTGGGTTTGGCACACATAGGCAAGTACATTATTCAGAGAGGTTATTTATCTTAAGTTCAAAACTAGTGCCTGCAGTCTGAAGACAAGAGAACGCTTACACCATCAGTGAAACCCTGTTGCAGCCAGACAGCAGACAAAGCAGTTTAGGTCAAATTCTAGTTTAGAGCTTATCACATCAATTCTTCAGAACATGCATTCGTAACAATGAGGAACAAACACTTGAAAGTGAAGAGTCATCTGTTTTAAGAACTACCTTACAGAGTTCCACTAAGGCAAACCAGTCTTGTACTGTTGTAATAGGAGAAGGCAATAGTACTCTGGAACAGTTACGTAAGGATGAAGTTACCACCAGAAAAAAAAAATAAGGGAGAAAAAACAAACATTTTTTTAAACATATGCCTACAGACAGCTCCAAAAGAGTCTTTTCTGTTTTCTAAAGTACCAAGCTTAAACATAAATGAAATAAAAAAAAAAAAAACAAAAACAAAAAAAAGATACCAGGAAAACTTTGAGTACC
>NDXB01014098.1:92808-107933 GCA_002631895.1 Agapornis roseicollis
AATACCTAAAGGGGGGGGGGGGGGATTTTGGAAATATTAGTGGCTCATCTCTTGGACCTAAAACATAGTTGCTTATTCCATCTGTCTGACTCAAACCTTACTATGAAAGCTTAGGATTGACTGGATTTTCCTTTCAGACTGTGCTTCATTGTTACTAAAGAGAGGTGAAGAAGCTTCATGTTACTATTTATGTATGTTAATTCTAAGGCCCTGCAAGCAATAATATTATGACATACATTAATTAATTTTAAATCCTAAAACTGTCACAAGTTGTCCATCCATTTGTAAGAGGTACACATATAAACCTAAACCCAAAACATACAGCCATGGAAAAAAGATATTTTAGAATCTTGCAAAAGTGTATTTCTTAAAAAACAAAGAGTCCTTAGTTATGGTTATAGTTTGTTGCTTTACAGGAAATCAGAAAATATTTCAGAAAATTATTTACGATTAGCATTTGTTGATGGTTAATCACGATTTGTATCAGAAGCAGTTTCCCCTCAACACCTGATGGCCCTTTCAACACACTAAGCCTGCAAAGTAACCTTTCAAGCATCCCACAAGCATGACATGTGTATGATGCCGTGGCAAACTGCTGAAAGGGCAAAAACTAAATGCCTGTCAATCAAACATTAAACAGCTCTTTTTACCTTCAAAAAAATACTTCGTAGTTCAGCAGGATCGGCTCTTTTGGTTAATTGCACCTGTGGGGACACGGAAGTTAATGCTCCGCTAGCAGACTACTGACTGAGCGCAGATAAAAGCCGCCGGGAGCACTGATAAGGGCAGCAATACAGCCCCCTTATCTAGCCGACAGCGTGAACCGCAAACATGACCTCTCCGCGCTCACCGCGGGGCTCCACTGCCGCTGACAGCTGTCAGATCAAGGGCTGACTGAAAGCGGCGCGGCGCCCCGGTCCCGCACGACACCAGCCGTGACCACCGATAGGCCCAGTCGTTAGCGCCCGCGCGTCCCAAAAAACGACCCGCAGTCCGCTCCTGCAGCACCCTCGTCCCGCGCCCCAGCCGCTTCACCTCAGGAGGAGGAGGCAGGGCGGGCTGCGCTGCTCCTTCCCCGCGGCCGCCCCGCCATCACTGCCTCCGCCGGCAGCTTCCCCTGACCCCCGCGGGGCTCCCGCAGTAGCGGCTGCCCCCTCCCGCCGCCCGCCTTTCCTCCGGCCACCCTACGCGGGTAGGCACAGGGTTCACCCGTCTCCTCCTGTGAGCAAGCGACGGACTAGGAGAGTCACCTTGACCGCCATGCTGCTCCCGGGAAGAAGGAGGAGGAGCCACCCGCCCGCTACCCACTCGCCGCGCCGCCGCAACAGCCGCCGCCTTAGCGTAGCGCTGTGGTAACGAGCACCCTGCCCTGCCCTGCCCCGCCCGGCGCAGCCCGGTCTCCATAGCTGGCAGTCCTCAGCGGCCGCCTCAGGGCTCCACGGAGGAGGGGAGCGGAGCGGAGCTCACCGGTACCAGCCGTGGCTTTGCTTCCTGCGCTGCCTGCACTCGGCCGGGCGCCACTCGGTACCCGCTCGCCCCCCGCGTTAGCCGCCACACGCACACGACGCTGGACGGTGTGTCAGCCGTTTCACCAAAGGCACCAGAAGCACAGCGGGTGGTCTTTGCCTGGGAGGCTGCTGGCAGCACCTCCATAGTAAAAATGAGCTTTTTAAAATGCTGATGAGCCTCATTTCTGGCTTAACAGGTGCAGCCGTTCCCTTGAGGGTCTGCAAAGCTACACCTAATGATACCAAGTGCTGAAACTGTACACTGATATTCTAGCAGTATGGCTGCAATGGCAGTATCCCTGTATTTCATACAAACAGAGGCACAAAGTAATCAATTCTAGCTGTAATTCAGTAATTTCTGACAGAAACTGCTTGTAATACTTCAATAGCAGAGCACACCAACTTGTTTTGTACCTTAAAACAAAAGCATGCAGGCCATAGCTTCAAGAAAGAATAAATTTATACTTCATTTGGACAGTGCAATCACAATAAATTCTTATAAAACCTAGCTTAAATAATAATGCATATTTTGTCTTGAGTTACTATTTTAAGGGCCCAACAAGATCTTTCATTGCATGCTGCCGGAAAACATAAATAGGACAGCTTCTGTTACACCTCATAACTACTATATGTAGTTGGGAGTTTATAATGGCAGCCACAGAAGGATGACTCACGTTTCTAAGTTTAAAACAACTAATTTTCTGTAGAAAGCAGTACTTTTTTTTTTTCTTTTTTGCTACAGGTCAACAAAAACTTCCTAAAGATAACTTGGGATTCACATACTACATATGTGCCAATGTGCCAGCTGACAGCAGAAAGGTTTGCTATCAATCTGCTTACTTGGTAAGTATTTGACCACTAAACCAGCTTGTTCAGCAAGTCCATGGGTATACTAGCTGTAGAGTAACAGTGTGCACCAGAAAACAGACCTTAAAATAAAATAGCAGAAATCTCCATGGTCCTTGTAGCAGCAGCTGCAATAAGTGGTTCAGCACTTGGCTTTTATTTTTATTGATGGTAAAGCTCCATCTTTCTTCTGTAGTGGGTACTGGTGAGGCTATACTTGCAATAACGTGTTTAGTTCTGGGCCCCTCCCTACAAGACAGACACTGAGGTGTGAAGTGGATCCAGAGAAGAGCAACACAACTGGTGAAGGGCCTTGAGGAACAGCTGAGGCAACTGAGGTTGTTTAGTCTGGAGAAAAGGAGGCTCAGGGGAAACCTTATTGCTGTCTATCACCTGAAAGGAGGTTGTAGTGAGGTGGGTGTCACTCTTCCCAAATAACAAGTGATTAGGACAAGAGATAATGGCCTCAAGCTGCATCAGGAGAGGTTTATATTGGATATTAGGAAAAATTTCTTCACAGAAAATGTTGCCAGGCATTGGAACAGGCTGCCTAAAATGCTTGCATCACCAGCCCTGGAGATATTTGAAAGGTATATATATATGTCGCATTTGGGGACGTGGTTTAGTGGTGGACTTGGCAGCCCTACGGAAACAACTGGGCCTGATGATCTTAAAAGGTTGTTTCTAACTCAGCTGATTCCGTAATCTTCCCCGGGTGGCGCAAAGCCCGAGGTTCCCGTGTGAAGGAGTGGACAAGCACGGAACGCTGCGCGTGCGCGCCGCAAGACCGAGCCAGCCCGGCGCTCCTGCCTTTGCGCTCTGGGGGCGGGGCTATGAAAATAAGCAACTGCGTGCGGCGGTTCTCGCCGGCTCCCGCCAGGTGGGCGCTGGGCATGCGCGTGCCTCATACAGTGCCGCTATTGGCTTCTCACTGCGTTTCGGCGGGCGGAAGCGGAAGTGTATGTGTGTGTGCTCATTTCCGGTGAGTGGGCGCGCGGGTTGATTCGTTCTGCCCGGGTGACTGGGTTGTCGCCGCTGCTCCTGGGAAATGGCGGGTAAGTCCCGGGCGCTGTACTGTCCCCAGGCCTGAGCTTCCTCATTGTTCTCCGACAGCTGGCATATACTGCCCCGGCACTCTGATCGCGGGGGGCGTTGTGGCTTGGCTGCTTGAGGCAGCACGTCTGGGAGCTGCGGCCGCCTCTCCTGAGGGGGAATGGAGCACTGGGACGGCCAACACTGCTGCGCTCTGTCTGACTCATGCGGGAGACGGCAAGACATCGGTGCCGTCCGCGAATGGAAGCGCTGTGACCGGGACATGGGGCAAGAAATCGGAGCGCGAGCTCGGGGTGATCGTGGCCGGAGCAGCAGGGGAGGGTGGGTGACTGGCGAATCCGGTGTCTGATGGAGCATGCAGCTGACTTTCCGCCCCTCTGTTGTCATGGACATGCCGCTGCTGAGAAGGCAGCCTCCGGGTCACGGTCCCCACACTTAGTAGTGATAAACCAGAGTATGTTTCCATGTCTACTTGTTTAGTAGGGGTGGGGAGGGAATCAAAAACACAGACTTGTTTTTCCTTGAAGTTAGTACCTGAAGTTAGAGGAAGAGCTTTCTGATGGGAATTCTGTAATGAAGGGGAGCTTTGTAAAGCACTTGAAAAATACTGTAAATAAGTCAAACGTGTTGTCTGTGCTGGATAATGCTTCGAAAAAAAGACTAGGTGCAACTTATTTGTTATTTCCTTCCACATCCACTCTGGAAGAGAAATGTTAACTAGGTAATTGCTGGTGGTATACATGCCACTGTAGTTCATGAAACCTGTTTATGAAAAAGACTTGAAAAGCCCTGAAAACTTATGATTTAACATGGTCTTTAAAAGAAACGTCTGTTAGACTGAATTGTTAATTTTTACTTACAGCTTTCAGATACGTTTTGGTGGTAATAACTAAGAACATTTACATATTTTTTAATGTAATTCCCCTGTGTCATGGTCTAAGCCCAGCCTCTAACTCAGCACCATGCAGCTGCTCCCCCCTTTTACCCTCTCCTCTGGGCATGATGGGGAGGAGGATGAAAAGAATGTAAGCCCCACAGGTTGAGATAAGAAGAGTCCAATAACTAAACTGTAATATAAACCTACCGCTAATAGTAATAATAAGAGAAATAACAGGGGGAGAGAATACAGTTGCTTACCACCTGCTGACCAAAATCCAGCCTGACCCTAGCAGTGATCTGGGCCTTCCAGGCGACTCCCCCAGTTTACATACTGGGCATGATGTGCTGTGGTATGGAATACTCCGTTGGTTAGTTTGGGTGAGGTGTCCTGTCTCTGCTTTGTCCCAGCTTCTTGTACCCCTCCTCACCAGCAGAGCATAAGAGACTGAAAAGTCCTTGATCAGGGTAAGCATTACATAACAACAACGGAAAACATTGGTGTGTTATCAGCATTGTTCTCAGACTAAAGCCAAAACATAGCACGGCACCAGCTACTAGGAGAAAAAAAATAATTGTTACAGCTGAACCCAGGACATCTTCATTCTCAGAAACGAAAAAGAGAGATACTTGTGGTCTGGTTTCTAGGTCCAGAGAAAGTGACATAAATCTATATTCTTTTTACGTATTGTAACATTACAGCCTTTTTAAACCTACTTGTTCAGTTTTTTTGGTGTGGGTTTTTTTTTTTTTTGTTTGGAGAACCTTTTTCTAAATATGTTCTTTAATAATAGTGACATAGATTGTACACCTCTTAACTCTTTACATAAAATGTTTTGGGTTTGTTTGTGGTTTTTTCAGGACTTACCGCTATGGAGAAGAAGCTGGCAGAGTACAAGTGTAACACAAATGAAGCAATTCAGCTGAAACTAGGTAATGTCACTTTTTAAATATTGTGCTTTTGATGCTGGAATATTTTAGTACCTTCTTAAGAAACTGTTATACTTAAGTCCACCTGGGTTTCAGTAATTACTAATGTAAACATACAAATACAAGAATAGAAATATATAATGTAGGTTTGCTGAGCCTACTACAGTTACAGTATAGCTATACTATAGTTATAGTACAGCTATAGAAATTCAGTCATTACTGTGTAATAACGTCATCAGCAATTTATTTGCATGTCAAGAGAGTGTGTTGGAATCATATCTTGTCCTATTTTGTTGAAGTATCGATTATCTTTTAGTTTCCCTTTTCTTCTCTAATCCACATGCTATGGTACAGTCCTAAGTATGTATCTTCTTCATGATGACCATAACAACTTTTTTCTTTAGTGTTACAGATACCTAATTATGTATTTTTTAACGTATTTCCCTTTCCTCTTTGTTTGAGTTAGGTAATAAAAACAAAAGCAAGAGTAAAGATTCAGAAGTGTTGAGTTAGGGTTTTTGCTCCTTTTCCACCCATTTGGATTATACAAGACCTTTTTAATGACAATTGCTTAAAATCTGGAAAAAAAAAGTCAGTCTTTCAAGAACTGTTTATGGTTCTCTGCAGCTAATTTATTTATTGGGACACCCAGAATACAAGCAGAATTAATGAACTCTTGGTGAACTTGCTTATATCTCAAACTTACGTGCAGCAGTAATAACTTGAAGAATAAGGCATACCTTAACTAATTGTTATCCTTCCAGCCATTTGTTCCCTTGAGCAATATAAATATCATAATTTATTAAGAAAATAAAAGTAATGAATGTGTTAAGCACTTTTCAGAACTATGACTAGCAATCTGTTCCATACAGTTAAGTATCATTTTAATACACAATCACCTTTGGTTTGTGAGCCAAAATATCATAACCAAAATACTTGCATTTTTAAACCACTTGTAATTATGAAGTATTCCTCTTAAATATTATTCCAAATAATGGCCTTATGACTAGATCTAATGTTTTGTTTTTGTCTTCCACCTTCGTATAACAAAAGGAAAGAAAGATAATGACATCTGAGTGAATTTTGTCTAGAAATGCAAGAAGCTGTTTATATCAGGTTTCAGAGAGACTGCTAGAGGTTTTCTAATTAAGGTACCCATTACCCTATTCTGCTAATATTTTTAGCTTTCATTTTCTTTCAGAGACCGTACATGTTCCATATGAAAGTTCTGTTAAGATAAAAGATGTGAAGCTGGGTGGTTTTGTTTGGTTGGGTTTTATGGTGGTCATTGTACTTTTTGTTTGGGTTTTTTTATTCTTATCACTGCAACTTTGTCTCAAATCTGTTAATCTCTGAATTAAACCTGAGAAGACAGGAGCAACTGTTCTCTTAATTTTGAGAGGTCAAACTTTTATCTTGTCTCTAGGGCGCTCCTTATTTGAATTTTTCTCTTTGGATAACTCCTTTCTAATATTACCAGAATAACCTGTTTTCATCCCCAATTTTACTGGAGTAAAGCAGCAATGGCTGTAGTTCAATGTTCCACATACTTAAAAAAAAAAAAACAAACAAACAAAAAAGCTTTAATGGCAGTGTTAACTCCTACAATTATACATGCTCATGTTAATGCAGTATTAACTCATTCAGCATTCAGAATATGTAATTGTTGTCTTGAGTTGTTTGTGCCTTGTAAATGTGGCTGAGCTATAATTTTGATGACTAACTTAAGAGTTATATCCCTTCCAATTGTAGGTAGCTTTTAACTAACTGCAAATACACAGAGGATGTTTATGAGTCACATTTTTCAGTCTTCTAAAGTTTTTCTTAGAAGAAATTCTAGTTTAATCTCTAATTTCTTCTGGTAATCATAAATAGTGTTTATTGTGATGGAAGCACATCTATCCTAACTGCTGCGGAGCAACTGCTGTAACTCCATAGACATGAATAAAAAGTTTGCTTGGTAAATTGCTGAGGTTGAGTAGATGTCATAGTTAACATTTTTACATTACCAGGAAAAAAAAAAAAACACAACCAAAACCCAACCTTGTTTAATACTAGGCTTTGGAAAAAAAGTAGAGTTGGGAAAAAACAAATCACTATTTTAATAATAGTGGTACAAGTACCAGCATAGTATGGCTGCAGCTGTTTTGTGTGTATCCATGCTGATTCTCCAAAACTTAGACATGGATATAAATGCAAATAAACATTTCTTTCCTTCATGATTCCATGAAAATCCTCTGTAGTGATATCTTCTCATCTGCATGTAGGAGAAGAATGGCAGAATGCGAAGGCAACGTTGACTATGTAATTTATCTAGTTCGCTGTGGACAGTGTCCTCAGTGTTCAAGATGAATTTAAAGACAGTAAGGTTTAGGAGATTATATATGAAATATATGCATATATACACCTGTGTCAATTTCTCATTTTTAGTCTGCTTAATGATCAAATTACACAAGGTGTCTTTATTTCATTTGTATGCCAGCCTAGCATATATAGGTTTGTAATTGAAACTGAATGTAGTGGAAGAATGCATGAACATCTAACAGGGCATCTGTGGAAAAACAAACTGAAAGTGATGACTTGGTCATGCTCTTCTTTCTTTTCCTTGTTTTTTTTTAACCCTTAGTTCGCTTTCCTGAGGAGTTGGAGGATGACAACACAACGTTTAATCCGGAGTATAGCCATCAAGTGTTTGGAGATGAGTAAGTTAAAATATCCAGAGTCAAAATAATAGATCTAAAAGGGGAAAGTTGTTTCAAAATTGTTAGAAAAAAGGAAATCCAACCATATGAAGCTGTTTTAAATAACATGGCAATACTTCAGTTTTATGACTGTATAGTTAAACAGCATCTTTGCCTACCTTGTAAGGTTTGAGCCTGTGGTCATTTTACATGCTATTTTTAAGGTAGATTAGCAGGCAATGAAATAACTGATTTTTGCAGTCAGAATTACTTAAGTGGTATTGTGTTCATGACATGTTTCTGTGTCTAAGGAAGAATTATCAGTTCTTACTAACAATTTTCACAGTACTGTATACCAAAAAGACCCCAATATCTAGCAACAGGGTATGCATTTATTTTTTTACTGTTACATGGGATTTTTGGTGAATAAAACACAGGATTAAGTATTAACTTAAATTCACATTGCTAGCTGTTCTAGGTCATTGAATGCTAACTGTGTTGAATTCAGCATGTGCGCTTAAAAACAGAAATGCATGGGATAGAGAAACTATAGAATTTTTGAGGTTGGAAAAAACTGTTAAGATCATAGAGTCCAGCTGTTCACCTAGCATTGCCAAGTCCACCACTAAACTATGTCCCCAGGTGTCACATCTACATGTCTTCTAAACAATTCCAGGGATAGTGACTCCACCACCTCTCTGAGCAGCCTGTTCCAATGCCCAACAATGCGTTCTGTGGAAAAAAAATTCCCAATACACAATTTAAATCTTTCCTGACACAACTTGAAGCCATTTCCTCTCATCCTATCACTTGCTACTTGAGAGAGGAGACCAGCACCCAGCTTGCTACAACCTCCTTTCAGGTAGTTATAGACAGTGATAAAGTCTCCCCTGGCCTTCCCTTTCTCTAGGCCAAACAACCCCAGTTCCCTCAGCCACTCCTTATAAGACTTCACCAGTTCTGTTGCTCTTTGGACCAACTCTAGCATTTCAGTGTCTGTCTTGTGGTGAGGGGCACAAACTCAACACAGTATTTGAGGTGTGGCCTTACCAGTGCTGAGTACAGGGGGATGATTACTGCCCTAGTCCTGCTGGCCACACTATTTCTGATATAGTCCAGGATGCTATTGGCCTTCTTGGGCACCTGGACACAAGCTGGCTCACGTTCAGCTGCAGTGTTAACAATCCCAGGTCCTTTCCTGATGGGCAGCTTTGCAGCCACTCCTCCCCAAGCCTGTAGCATTGCATGGAGTTGTGACACAAGTGCAGGACCTGGCACTGATCATTTTACATTTACTCAGTTCTAATTAGCTTAGATAACTATATAGAAACTGCCCATAAAACCCACATTCATTACTATGATTGTTTATCTGTGTCTAGATATATATAGTATAAATGGCACTGCAAACTAAGTTTTGATAGACTGTATTTATTAAATAATGTAAAAAAATTATAATGAGTTTAAGATACTGAAAAAGTAAATGGAGTACTGGCTATTTCAGGTATTCTTTCTTGAGCTGCCACAGTAAGGGCACAGACACGGCCTTACTGAGTTTAGGAACATGTTTCTGTTTCTCCACTAGAGGAGCAAAATAACTAGTAGAAATAGTATAAGGTATTATCATTGTTTAGATAGTGCATATCCAGTTTCATAGAATTGTAGAATAGTTAGGGTTGGAAAGCACCTTAAGATCATCTAGTTCCAGACCCCTGCCAAGGGCAGGGACACCTCACACTAAATCATGTCACCCAGTTTGATTCCCTTTTTCCTATTAGGCAGCTTAGTATATCTCACTAGAAAAAACAAGATAAACTTCAAAGTGTATTAAATGAAAGCTCTGTAATGTGAATATTTTGCTCTGTATAGAGTTCCTGATTGTTCTTTTCTCCTTCCTCAGTGAAGTTGCTTTTGGTTACAAGGGACTGAAGATACTCTTGTACTATATTGCTGGTAACCTGTCAACGCTCTTCCGCATCGAGTATACATCTAAAGTTAATGAAAAGTTTGACTGTGTGGAGGTAAAGAAAGAACCAGACCTGCACTTAAGATATTATTAATAAGGTTTAGTTGGAATATGGACAAGAATTCTAGGTTTAGTAGTTGCCCGCTCAGAAGTGATTTACATTGCAAGCAAACAAGTGTCCTTTGTTGCTAAGCTGAGCAAAATCTTTGAACTTCTGTATCTTTTCCCGTTGTTCTTCCTTTGACTACAGAATCATCAAAATTGTGTCAAACAGTGCAGTGAGACATGAAGGTGCTAATACCAAAGCCAGTTCCACAAAAAAACCCACAACTTGGCAAATATGTATTTTCATGTCAGCTGTTTCCAGGAGTACTAGCATTGCTGTATTTTATATGTGGTCTCCAGTGCATAAAGAAAACTTATTATCATCTGACTTTTACTTAGTTATAATAAAGGAAAAACTGAGTTGATTTCTTTCCAAAAGAGCTATTGGTATGGTTGTTGATGAATCGTCATAATACTCTAGTGTGAAATGTCTACATATTTGCACAGACTTGAACTTACTCTGCCTGAGAATAGCTTTTTTTTTTTAAATAAAAAAAACCACCCAAACAGTAAACATATTTATAACTTCAAGCTGTATTTTAAGTTCCTAATTTCAAATTCCTCTGGAGTTCATGTAAATATTTTCAAGGAAAGGCCTATGGTAAAGGGAAAAAAAAATTTAATTGAATTGTTACATTAATTTTAAAGATTTCCACTTCTTTTTTCTAAAGTTCCATTAGGATGCACATAGTTCATCAGGCTATGTGCCTGAACAGGTCTGAAATACTTTTAAGGCTTGGGGAGCATATTTTAGGAGAGGGGGGTCATGCTCTTCAAGGCTCAGGAAAAAATGAAAGCCTGTTGGCAAAGTAGTAATCATATTAAAACCAAACAGTCCAACCTTTCGCCAATGTAATTTCAAGGTAAATAAGGTCTGCCTTGCCCTAAGCACACGGTGCAACCTTTTTGATCACTTGGAATCTTCTTTTAATCCCTAGTTCCTATGCTGAATTATTCCTCCTATTGTTTAAGAGATTAAGATGAAAGGTCTTTTTGAGCAAGGCTTCTGTATGCTTCCCAGAGTATTTACAGGCTTCATCTGAATCAGAAGAATGCGGTAGCACACCTTGTGCTTCCCTTGATATTAATACTGTAATCTGAATAGGCTATTCATATGGTTGTATCTAAACCTAAGGAGGAGAAAAGTTACACTGATCATCAATCTTGTTCTGTGTTTGTAATTTACCATTAGTTTACCACCTTAAGATATTAATACCTTTGCAGAGATTGAAACATGTCATTGAAAGATGTCATTACAGCAGGATGTTAATTTAAATGCATATTTAATATTTACTATTCTGAGTTAGCTGTTAGGTTGCAGATCTCAGCTCCTTTAATAGTTATATACTAAGATGCAGACTATCCACCATTCATGACAGGTAGTCTTTGTGCTGTGAATAGATGGTATTTAGGAAAGGACAGCAGTTTCTGCCTTTAACAAAACTGGTTAAAAGGGAAAAATTAGTTTTAATGCTCTGCAGAGTTACTCACAGATTAGGGTCTTGTATCTAAATACCTGCACAAGCCTATTCAGCAGCAGGTGGTTTTATTCTGTTACTGAGTTTGGTTCCATTATTGTTAAAGCAGCTAATACACTCTGCCAGGGACTGACAGACTGACAAAACTATTTGTCCCAGTATCACTGTTTATTCTTCCTCCAAGATCTTTTCAAACATTAGGTGAAAGATAAGATCCTGAAATGTCAAGAGCCAAAACTCCAGTCATATTTACGCATCTTAATATCATCTCCTTAAAGATGGATCTAAGCCAAGTTAATGGGGAAGGCTCAGCCAAGTATGATCATGTTTTGAACAGAAATTGTCACTTTATTTAATGAAAATAAGATTTATCACTTGGATGGAGTTGATTCTTTCAAATATCTGAAGAGAGGCTGCCTTCTTCTAGTGTGAATAGTAATAGCATTGACCTCCAAATTGCTTGCTGCTTTGAGATTTGCAGCTGTTCAAGCATCTCCCTTTTGTCTGCATTTTATGACAGGGTGGAAGAAAGTCTCTCACTATCCTCTGAAACAGTCTTTGCTATAAATGTATTTATCTTGCTTTGCCGCTGGTCTGGTACATTTGCTTTACACAAAAATTAATGAAAGCGTGTCTCATCTGGCTTTTTTTTTTTTTGTTTGTTTTCTGTTTTAATTTTTGTAGTTGGGGGGGGGGGGGTTGTGTATTTTTTTTTGTGTAATACTTCTGATCACTCCATTGCTTCCCCCCATGGAATTAATACACATAATTGTTGGAGAATTTCAGCTTTTAAGTATGTTTCTACAGTTATTTTAAATTAAGTTACTTTGAAACAGCATCTATATGATATACAAGTGTCCTAACTGTTAGTACAAGAAAACTCTATATATTCAAGTTATCCAGAGTCAAATGCAGTGTACAAAGAGCCACTGCCCCTGTAAGTATTCCTACTACAAATCAAGTTTAGTTACAAGCCTATGCCATATTCCCAATCATTACCTCACTAGATTCTGATTATGAAGGTAAATACATTACAGTACTTGCATGAGGCATAAGCTCAACAACTCTTGACTGGCTTCATCTGGGTTTTTGCATGCTCCATTGTAAGTGGCTTTGCCTATGTTTAACACTTCAGTAGTCAACTGGATTGTTTTTCTGAACAGAAATTTGTCATCATGTGCCTCCATGCCGATTAGCAAGATATGAGTGCCTTGCTCCAATAAAAGAAATTAAGCTGTCACCAATATCAAATAACTACAGAAGGAAAAGGCAGCAAACAAGTCTTGGTCACTCCTTAGATTATGAGCAACTTGGTGAGAAGTGTTTGGAAAGTTCCTACTAAGTAATGGATGTTTTTATTAAAAAGTACAGATATTAATGAAATAAATTACTTGTATGATGTTGATATTGCAAGATTCCAGTATTGCAGGACTTACTAACTGAAAATTGGATCACTTATGTTACCATTAAAACTGAGGATTCTGGGATTTCCTCTGTAAGAAAGGAAGATCTTGTTAACCCTAAAAGTAACTGAAGAATATAGTTTCTTAAATTATGTAAGACCCCATTTCAAGGGGAGAGAAATGTTAGGAGGCAGTGGGTGAAAATATGTTGTCACATAGAGCTACAAAGTATTATCTACTGCTTTATCTGCTAAGCCTCTGTTCTCATGGTTTAGTTCTTTCTGGTTTATGGGAAATGGGACTTTTTGTGGTGGCAGCTACTTATGGGTCAGTTATCTTGCATGCTTTCAGCAAGTGAAAGCTTGTCTTCCTTATTATCACTAGTTAAGAAACTATGAATGTGAGGAGAGCAGCTTTATTTATGTAATACTTCATACTACATGTTCACCCATTTTTGCGTATCTTCTACGCAGTCTGAGTTATTGAACTGATACTTGGAAATATTATTCTAGTTTATTTTTACATGCCCTTTTCAGGCGTATAGAATGAAAGTCAGTACAGGTTTTTGGTTACAGTTTCCAACAGCTTTATCAGCAGTTCAGACTAAAGATCTGCGTAAACAATGCACTTGGACAGTTTAAAAAAAGAAAAAAAAAAAGGCATTTCTAAAATGCAGTCCATAATAATATTTTTGTGTAATTCATTGGTTCTGAAAAAGCTGATTTTGTGTAATACGGCTAAATCAGTAAGTGTAAGGAATATACTGTTTTAAGAAGAATATGAAAAGTTCTAATAAATACATTGCCTGTGTTTGGAGAATGGAACGGATGTAAAGATTGTACACATTTTAACTGGGTTCTTACACTGAGTATTGTAGAGCTATATTTTAACTGCTTAATAGCTCTTCCTACAAATATAAATGTTGGTAGTACCAAACCATTAAGAATAAAACTTGTTTGTGCTGAACTACATCCATTTTTCTCTATACTAAAAATATAACTGAATGCTAAAGTGCTATTCATTTGCAGGTGCATTGCTTCTACTTAAGGGACTATGGTTGAAAGGACAGGAATTAGTAGCATGTTGTATTAGCCTTTTGTAGTGTATTTTGTTCTAAGCATCTTAATTTCCCTGTTTTGAATGCTAAGTAGCAAGGGTCTTGGTTTTGAACTAATACCCATCATGCATGTAAACGGTGTGAAAGAGCTGCTTAGTAAGTTAACACAAAGTGTTCTTGTGTCAGTCCTTGTGGAAATAGATACAATACAAACATTACAGCTGAACTCACCGCAAACTCCATTAAGTAAAAACCTGGATTCATTGTCCAGAGGAAAGTTTGAATTGAATGTAAGCTCATTTTGTTGAATGTAATGTCAGGCTTTTACGAGTTGTATTGAGGAGTAGGGTTTTGTTAAGTTGAGACCGATTCATTAAGTTTTATTGCCTGGTGAGAAGCAGTAATACGTTATTGTGAAACTTCATCAAATATTCATGGTTAAAAAGAAGTAGTAAATGTATTCAATCAAGTGGTCTTTTTGGGGTCTGAAAAGGATTATGAAGTCTGCTCAGCTGATAGTCTTTAACTTTCACTTTGGTTATCTGAGAGAAAGTAAGTTTAATTTCTGAATGTAATTTTGATGTCAGAATATTTTATCTTCCTGGTAGGTCAGACTTGCTGACAGTATCCTTAAGTGTATTTTTATTATTTTATGTAAAATTTTGTTTTCAAAATGTCCTTTGATTAGAATGTGGGATGTTGTCTTCTGAGTTTGTAGTGTGTTTTGCAGCTGATCCTATAGGCAGGCATTTCAAGCAGGGAGTCATAAGAATGAATGAGTGTGCTACCTGTCACTTTTCTGTCTGGGAGCTGCCACTTTTGGTCTTTGTCTCTTTTCATCCACTTAGTTCTGCACCACCTAATACCTCTTGTCTGATGCTTGTTTGGGAGCCTGAGTTCCACATGGCTATGTAGCATAGTTTTAGAGAATTGCTGTCTAGAAAGTCTCAGCTTCTGAGCATGCTGCATTTTCAAAATAGCTATTGACACTTAGGTCTACTTGGATGAATTTAACTCTAAACATACAATTGTGCAAGAATTTATGCTGTAACTACAAGCTTTTTGATGCTTATTTTGGCTGGGTTGTGACATTTCTGGATCTTACCAGGGCAGCTCCTTATTAGAAGGCCACTACAGAACAACAGGAAGGTCTTGTTTCTTCATTTCCTATTTTTTCCCCTCTTTTTTTTTTTTTTTTTTTTTTTTTTTGCTTTTAGCTTCCTCT